>OX451738.1:271922732-272222359 GCA_948472305.1 Vicia faba | reverse complement strand
TTTAGGCTACTTCATCACTAAGAAACTAAGTTAAAAGACTTTTAATTAATGGACACATATTTCATATACATTGGTAATAATTTAAATTATATAATGCGGCCCGATAGTATATTTATTCACCATACTCATACTGTCATTATGATATAATAATTGTAAACAATTTCAATATTTTACTTCTTCTCCATCACCAAATTTTAGGTTACTTCATCACTAGAAACTAAGTTAAAAGACAATTAATTAATGACACATATTTTATATACATTGGTAATAATTTAAATTATATAACAAGGCTCCATAGTATATTCGTTCACCATATTCACATTGTGTTATTGTATATTACATGTAAACAATTTCAATTTTTTCTTTATCTCCATCACCAAATTTCAGGTAACTTCTTCACTAAGACACTTAGTTAAAAGACTATTAGTTAATAACACATATTCCATATGCATTGGTAATAATTATAATTAAATAATGAGGCACGATAGTATATTTTATTCGCCATACTCAGATGATATTATGGTTTAATAGATGTAAATAAATTTCAATATTTTTCTTCTTCTCCATCACCAAATTTTAGGTTACTTCTTCACTAAGAAACTAAGTTAAAAGACTATTAATTAATGAAAACATATTTCATATACATTGGTAATAATTCAAATTATATAACAAGGCTTAATAGTTTATTTTTTCACCATATTTACATTGTGTTATGGAATAATAGATTGTAAACAATTTCAATATTTCTCTTCTTCTCCACCACCAAATTTTAGGTTACTTCATCACTAAGAAACTGAGTAAAGACTTTTAATTAATGACACAAATTTCATAAAAATTGGTAATAATTAAAATTATATAACAAGGCTCGATAATATATTGTTCACCATATTCATATGCTATACTGGTATAATAGTTGTAAACAATTTTAACATTTTCTTCTTCCTCTATCACCAAAATTTAGGTTACTCCGTCACTAAGAAACTTAGTTAAAAGACTAGTAATTAATGACACATATTTCATATACATTGGTAATAATCAAATTAAATAATGAGGCTCGATAGTATATTTATCACCATACTCATATGGTATTATGGTATAATCATTGTAAACAATTTCAATATTTTACATCTTCCCCATCACCAAATATTAGGTTACTTCATCACTAGAAACTAAGTTAAAAACAATTAATTAATGACACATATTTTATATACATTGGTAATAATTAAAATTATATAACAAGGCTCGATAGTATATTCGTTCACCGTATTCACATTGTATTATGGTATAATAGATGTAAACAATTTCAATATTTTTCTTCTTCTCCATCACCAAATTTCAGGTTACTTCTTCACTAAGACACTGAGTTAAATGACTATTAATTAATAACACATATTTCATATGCATTGGTAATAATTCTAATTATACAATGAGGCTCGATAGTATATTTATTCGCCATACTCATATGATATTTTAGTATAATAGATTTAAATAATTTCAATATTTTTCTTCTTCTCCATCACCAAATTTTAGGTTACTTCTTCACTAAGAAACTAAGTTAAAAGACTATTAATTAATGAAACATATTTCATATACATTGGTAATAATTAAAATTATATAACAAGGCTTAATAGTTTATTTTTTCAACATATTCACATTGTGTTATGGTATAATAGATGTAAACAATTTCAATATTTTTCTTATTCTCCATCACCAAATTTTAGGCTACTTCATCACTAAGAAACTAAGTTAAAAGACTTTTAATTAATGACACATATTTCATATACATTGGTGATAATTTAAATTATATAATGCGGCCCGATAGTATATTTATTCACCATACTCATATTGTATTATGATATAATAATTGTAAACAATTTCAATATTTTACTTCTTCTCCATCACCAAATTTTAGGTTACTTAATCACTAAGAAACTAAGTTAAAAGACAATTAATTAATGACACATATTTTATATACATTGGTAATAATTTAAATTATATAACAAGGCTCGATAGTATATTCGTTCACCATATTCACATTGTGTTATTGTATATTAGATGTAAACAATTTGAATATTTTTCTTTATCTCCATCACCAAATTTCAGGTAACTTCTTCACTAAGACACTTAGTTAAAAGACTATTAGTTAATAACACATATTCCATATGCATTGGTAATAATTATAATTAAATAATGAGGCACGATAATATATTTATTCGCCATACTCATATGATATTATGGTATAATAGATGTAAATAATTTCAATATTTTTCTTCTTCTCCATCACCATATTTTAGGTTACTTCTTCACTAAGAAACTAAGTTAAAAGACTATTAATTAATGAAACATATTTCATATACATTGGTAATAATTCAAATTATATAACAAGGCTTAATAGTTTATTTTTTCACCATATTTACATTGTGTTATGGTATAATAGATGTAAACAATTTCAATATTTCTCTTCTTCTCCATCACCAAATTTTAGGTTACTTCATCACTAAGAAACTAAGTTAAAAGACTTTTAATTAATGACACATATTTCATAAAAATTGTTAATAATTAAAATTATATAACAAGGCTCGATAGTATATTTGTTCACCATATTCATATGCTATACTGGTATAATAGTTGTAAACAATTTCAACATTTTTCTTCTTCTCTATCACCAAAATTTAGGTTACTCAGTCACTAAGAACTTAGTTAAAAGACTAGTAATTAATGACACATATTTCATATACATTGGTAATAATTCAAATTAAATAATGAGGCTCGATAGTATATTTATTCACCATACTCATCTGGTATTATGGTATAATAATTGTAAACAATTTCAATATTTTACATCTTCCCCATCACCAAATATTAGGTTACTTCATCACTAAGAAACTAAGTTAAAATACAATTAATTAATGACACTTATTTTATATACATTGGTAATAATTAAAATTATATAACAAGGCTTGATAGTATATTCGTTCACCGTATTCACATTGGGTTATGGAATAATAGATGTAAACAATTTCAATATTTTTCTTCTTCTCCATCACCAAATTTCAGGTTACTTCTTCACTAAGACACTAAGTTAAAAGACTATTAATTAATAACACATATTTCATATGCATTGGTAATAATTCTAATTATACAATGAGGCTCGATAGTATATTTATTCGCCATACTCATATGATATTTTAGTATAATAGATTTAAATAATTTCAATATTTTTCTTCTTCTCCATCACCAAATTTTAGGTTACTTCATCACTAAGAAACTAAGTTAAAAGACTATTAATTAATGAAACATATTTCATATACATTGGTAATAATTAAAATTATATAACAAGGCTTAATAGTTTATTTTTTTCAACATATTCACATTGTGTTATGGTATAATAGATGTAAACAATTTCAATATTTTTCTTATTCTCCATCACCAAATTTTAGGCTACTTCATCACTCAGAAACTAAGTTAAAAGACTTTTAATTAATGACACATATTTCATATACATTGGTGATAATTTAAATTATATAATGCGGCCCGATAGTATATTTATTCACCATACTCATATTGTATTATGATATAATAATTGTAAACAATTTCAATATTTTACTTCTTCTCCATCACCAAATTTTAGGTTACTTCATCACTAAGAAACTAAGTTAAAAGACAATTAATTAATGACACATATTTTATATACATTGGTAATAATTTAAATTATATAACAAGGCTCGATAGTATATTCGTTCACCATATTCACATTGTGTTATTGTATATTAGATGTTAACAATTTCAATATTTTTCTTTATCTCCATCACCAAATTTCAGGTAACTTCTTCACTATGACACTTAGTTAAAAGACTATTAGTTAATAACACATATTCCATATGCATTGGTAATAATTATAATTAAATAATGAGGCACGATAATATATTTATTCGCCATACTCATATGATGTTATGGTATAATAGATGTAAACAATTTCAATATTTCTCTTCTTCTCCATCACCAAATTTTAGGTTACTTCATCACTAAGAAACTAAGTTAAAAGACTTTTAATTAATGACACATATTTCATAAAAATTGGTAATAATTAAAATTATATAACAAGACCCGATAGTATATTTGTTCACCATATTCATATGCTATACTGGTATAATAGTTGTAAACAATTTCAACATTTTTCTTCTTCTCTATCACCGAAATTTAGGTTACTCCGTCACTAAGAAACTTAGTTAAAAGACTAGTAATTAATGACACATATTTCATATACATTGGTAATAATTCAAATTAAATAATGAGGCTCGATAGTATATTTATTAACCATACTCATAGGGTATTATGGTATAATAATTGTAAACAATTTCAATATTTTACATCTTCTCCATCACCAAATATTAGGTTACTTCATCACTAAGAAACTAAGTTAAAAGACAATTAATTAATGACACATATTTTATATACATTGGTAATAATTAAAATTATATAACAAGGCTCGATAGTATATTCGTTCACCGTATTCACATTGTGTTATGGTATACTAGATGTAAAAAATTTTCAATATTTTTCTTCTTCTCCATCACCAAATTTCAGGTTACTTCTTCACTAAGACACTAAGTTAAAAGACTATTAATTAATAACACATATTTCATATGCATTGGTAATAATTCTAATTATACAATGAGGCTCAATAGTATATTTATTCGCCATACTCATATGATATTTTAGTATAATAGATTTAAATAATTTCAATCTTTTTCTTCTTCTCCATCACAAAATTTTAGCTTACTTCTTCACTAAAAAACTAATTTAAAAGACTATTAATTAATGAAACATATTTCATATACATTGGTAATAATTAAAATTATATAACAAGGCTTAATAGTTTATTTTTTCAACATATTCACATTTTGTTATGGTATAATAGATGTAAACAATTTCAATATTTTTCTTCTTCTCCATCACCAAATTTTAGGCTACTTCATCACTAAGAAACTAAGTTATAAGACTTTTAATTAATGACACATATTTCATATACATTGGTAATAATTTAAATTATATAATGCAGCCCGATAATATATTTATTCACCATACTCATATTGTATTATGATATAATAATTGTAAACAATTTCAATATTTTACTTCTTCTCAATCACCAAATTTTAGGTTACTTCATCATTAAGAAACTAAGTTAAAAGACAATTAATTAATGACACTAATTTTATATACATTGGTAATAATTTAAATTATATAACAAGGCTCGATAGTATATTCGTTCACCATATTCACATTGTGTTATTGTATATTAGATGTAAACAATTTCAATATTTTTCTTTATCTCCATCACCAAATTTCAGGTAACTTCTTCAGTAAGACACTAAGTTAAAAGACTATTAGTTAATAACACATATTCCATATGCATTGGTAATAATTCTAATTAAATAATGAGGCACGATAGTATATTTATTCGCCATATTCATATGATATTTTGGTATAATAGATGTAAATAATTTCAATATTTTTCTTCTTCTCCATCACCAAATTTTAGTTTACTTCTTCACTAAGAAACTAAGTTAAAAGACTATTAATTAATGAAACATATTTCATATACATTGGAAATAATTCAAATTATATAACAAGGCTTAATAGTTTAGTTTTTCCCCATATTCACATTGTGTTATGGTATAATAGATGTAAACAATTTCAATATTTTTCTTCTTCTCCATCACCAAATTTTAGGTTACTTCATCACTAAGAAACTAAGTTAAAAGACTTTTAATTAATGACACATTTTTCATAAAAATTGGTAATAATTAAAATTATATAACAAGGCTCGATAGTATATTTGTTCACCATATTCATATGCTATACTGATATAATAGTTGTAAACAATTTCAACATTTTTCTTCTTCTCTATCACCAAAATTTAGGTTACTCCGTCACTAAGAAACTTAGTTAAAAGACTAGTAATTAATGACATATATTTCATATACATTGGTAATAATTCAAATTATATAATGAGGCTCGATAGTATATTTATTCACCATACTCATATGATATTATGGTATAATAGATTTAAATAATTTCAATATTTGTCTTCTTCTCCATCACCAAATTTTAGGTTACTTCTTCACTAAAAAACTAATTTAAAAGACTATTAATTAATGACACATATTTCATATACATTTGTAATAATTAAAATTATATAACAAGGCTCAATAGTTTATTTGTTCACCATATTCACATTGTGTTATGGTATAATAGACGTAAACAATTTCATTTTTTTTCTTCTCTATCGCAAAAATTTAGGCTACTTCATCACCAGGAAACTTAGTTAAAAGACTATTAATTAATGACACATATTTCATATACATTGGTAATAATTTAAATTATATAATGCGGCCCGATAGTATATTTATTCACCATACTCATATGGTTTTATAATATAATAATTGTAAACAATTTCAATATTTTACTTCTTCTCCATCACGAAATTTTTGGTTACTTCATCACTAAGAAACTAAGTTAAAAGACAATTAATTAATGACAACTATTTTATATACATTGGTAATAATTTAAATTATATAACAATGCTCGATAGTATATTCGTTCACCATATTCACATTGTGTTATTGTATATTAGATTTAAACAATTTCAATATTTTTCTTTATCTCCATCACCAAATTTCAGGTAACTTCTTCAGTAAGACACTAAGTTAAAAGACTATTAGTTAATAACACATAATCCATATGCATTGGTAATAATTATAATTAAATAATGAGGCACAATAGTATATTTATTCGCAATACTCATATGATATTATGGTATAATAGATGTAAATAATTTCAATATTTTTCTTCTTCTCCATCACCAAATTTTAGGTTACTTCTTCACTAAGAAACTAAATTAAAAGACTATTAATTAATGAAACATATTTCATATACATTGGTAATAATTCAAATTATATAACAAGGCTTAATAGTTTATTTTTTCACAATATATACATTGTGTTATGGTACAATAGATGTAAACAATTTCAATATTTTTCTTCTTCTCCATTACAAAATTTTAGGTTACTTCATCACTAAGAAACTAAGTTAAAAGACTTTTAATTAATGACACATATTTCATAAAAATTAGTAATAATTAAAATTATATAACAAGGCTCGATAGTATATTTGTTCACCATATTCATATGCTATACTGGTATAATAGTTGTAAACAATTTCAACATTTTTCGTCTTCTCTATCACCAAAATTTAGGTTACTCTGTCACTAAGAAACTTAGTTAAAAGACTAGTAATTAATGACACATATTTCAGATACATTGGTAATAATTCAAATTATATAATTAGGCTCGATAGTATATTTATTCACCATACTCATATGGTATTATGGTATAATAATTGTAAACAATTTCAATATTTTACATCTTCCCCATCACCAAATATTAGCTTACTTCACCTCTAAGAAACTAAGTTAAAAGACAATTAATTAATGACACATATTTTATATACATTGGTAATAATTAAAATTATATAACAAGGCTCGATAGTATATTCGTTCACCGTATTCACATTGTGTTATGGTATAATAGATGTAAACAATTTCAATATTTTTCTTCTTGTCCATCACCAAATTTCAGGTTACTTCTTCACTAAGACACTAAGTTAAAAGACTATTAATTAATAACACATATTTCATATGCATTGGTAATAATTCTAATTATACAATGAGGCTCGATAGTATATTTATTCGCCATACTCATATGATATTTTAGTATAATAGATTTAAATAATTTCAATATTTTTCTTCTTCTCCATCACCAAATTTTAGGTTACTTCTTCACTAAGAAACTAAGTTAAAAGACTATTAATTAATGAAACATATTTCATATACATTGGTAATAATTAAAATTATATAACAAGGCTTAATAGTTTATTTTTTCAACATATTCACATTGTGTTATGGTATAATAGATGTAAACAATTTCAATATTTTTCTTATTCTCCATCACCAAATTTTAGGCTACTTCATCACTAAGAAACTAAGTTAAAAGACTTTTAATTAATGACACATATTTCATATACATTGGTAATAATTTAAATTATATAATGCGGCCCGATAGTATATTTATTCACCATACTCATATTGTATTATGATATAATAATTGTAAACAATTTCAATATTTTACTT
Organism: Vicia faba; assembly: GCA_948472305.1. Classification (NCBI taxonomy): domain Eukaryota; kingdom Viridiplantae; phylum Streptophyta; class Magnoliopsida; order Fabales; family Fabaceae; genus Vicia; species Vicia faba. Next base: position 272,214,168 of record OX451738.1, on the reverse strand, counting down.
CTTCTCCATCACCAAATTTTAGGTTACTTCATCACTAAGAAACTAAGTTAAAAGACAATTAATTAATGACACATATTTTATATACATTGGTAATAATTTAAATTATATAACAAGGCTCGATAGTATATTCGTTCACCATATTCACATTGTGTTATTGTATATTAGATGTAAACAATTTCAATATTTTTCTTTATCTCCATCACCAAATTTCAGGTAACTTCTTCACTAAGACACTTAGTTAAAATACTATTAGTTAATAACACATATTCCATATGCATTGGTAATAATTATAATTAAATAATGAGGAACGATAATATATTTATTCGCCATACTCATATGATATTATGGTATAATAGGTGTAAATAATTTCAATATTTTTCTTCTTCTCCATCACCAAATTTTAGGTTACTTCTTCACTAAGAAACTAAGTTAAAAGACTATTAATTAATGAAACATATTTTATATACATTGGTAATAATTCAAATTATATAACAAGGCTTAATAGTTTATTTTTTCACCATATTTACATTGTGTTATGGTATAATAGATGTAAACAATTTCAATATTTCTCTTCTTCTCCATCACCAAATTTTAGGTTACTTCATCACTAAGAAACTAAGTTAAAAGACTTTTAATTAATGACACATATTTCATAAAAATTGTTAATAATTAAAATTATATAACAAGGCTCGATAGTATATTTGTTCACCATATTCATATGCTATACTGGTATAATAGTTGTAAACAATTTCAACATTTTTCTTCTTCTCTATCACCAAAATTTAGGTTACTCAGTCACTAAGAACTTAGTTAAAAGACTAGTAATTAATGACACATATTTCATATACATTGGTAATAATTCAAATTAAATAATGAGGCTCGATAGTATATTTATTCACCATACTCATCTGGTATTATGGTATAATAATTGTAAACAATTTCAATATTTTACATCTTCCCCATCACCAAATATTAGGTTACTTCATCACTAAGAAACTAAGTTAAAATACAATTAATTAATGACACTTATTTTATATACATTGGTAATAATTAAAATTATATAACAAGGCTTGATAGTATATTTGTTCACCGTATTCACATTGGGTTATGGAATAATAGATGTAAACAATTTCAATATTTTTCTTCTTCTCCATCACCAAATTTTAGGTTACTTCTTCACTAAGACACTAAGTTAAAAGACTATTAATTAATAACACATATTTCATATGCATTGGTAATAATTCTAATTATACAATGAGGCTCGATAGTATATTTATTCGCCATACTCATATGATATTTTAGTATAATAGATTTAAATAATTTCAATATTTTTCTTCTTCTCCATCACCAAATTTTAGGTTACTTCTTCACTAAGAAACTAAGTTAAAAGACTATTAATTAATGAAACATATTTCATATACATTGGTAATAATTAAAATTATATAACAAGGCTTAATAGTTTATTTTTTCAACATATTCACATTGTGTTATGGTATAATAGATGTAAACAATTTCAATATTTTTCTTATTCTCCATCACCAAATTTTAGGCTACTTCATTACTAAGAAACTAAGTTAAAAGACTTTTAATTAATGACACATATTTCATATACATTGGTGATAATTTAAATTATATAATGCGGCCCGATAGTATATTTATTCACCATACTCATATTGTATTATGATATAATAATTGTAAACAATTTCAATATTTTACTTCTTCTCCATCGCCAAATTTTAGGTTACTTCATCACTAAGAAACTAAGTTAAAAGACAATTAATTAATGACACATATTTTATATACATTGGTAATAATTTAAATTATATAACAAGGCTCGATAGTATATTCGTTCACCATATTCACATTGTGTTATTGTATATTAGATGTAAACAATTTCAATATTTTTCTTTATCTCCATCACCAAATTTCAGGTAACTTCTTCACTAAGACACTTAGTTAAAAGACTATTAGTTAATAACACATATTCCATATGCATTGGTAATAATTATAATTAAATAATGAGGCACGATAATATATTTATTCGCCATACTCATATGATATTATGGTATAATAGATGTATATAATTTCAATATTTTTCTTCTTCACCATCACCAAATTTTAGGTTACTTCTTTACTAAGAAACTAAGTTAAAAGACTATTAATTAATGAAACATATTTCATATACATTGGTAATAATTCAAATTATATAACAAGGCTTAATAGTTTATTTTTTCACCATATTTACATTGTGTTATGGTATAATAGATGTAAACAATTTCAATATTTCTCTTCTTCTCCATCACCAAATTTTAGGTTACTTCATCACTAAGAAACTAAGTTAAAAGACTTTTAATTAATGACACATATTTCATAAAAATTGGTAATAATTAAAATTATATAACAAGACCCGATAGTATATTTGTTCACCATATTCATATGCTATACTGGTATAATAGTTGTACACAATTTCAACATTTTTCTTCTTCTCTATCACCAAAATTTAGGTTACTCCGTCACTAAGAAACTTAGTTAAAAGACTAGTAATTAATGACACATATTTCATATACATTGGTAATAATTCAAATTAAATAATGAGGCTCGATAGTATATTTATTCACCATACTCATAGGGTATTATGGTATAATAATTGTAAACAATTTCAATATTTTACATCTTCTCCATCACCAAATATTAGGTTACTTCATCACTAAGAAACTAAGTTAAAAGACAATTAATTAATGACACATATTTTATATACATTGGTAATAATTAAAATTATATAACAAGGCTCGATAGTATATTCGTTCACCGTATTCACATTGTGTTATGGTATAATAGATGTAAACAATTTCAATATTTTTCTTCTTCTCCATCACCAAATTTCAGGTTACTTCTTCACTAAGACACTAAGTTAAAAGACTATTAATTAATAACACATATTTCATATGCATTGGTAATAATTCTAATTATACAATGAGGCTCGATAGTATATTTATTCACCATACTCATATGATATTTTAGTATAATAGATTTAAATAATTTCAATATTTTTCTTCTTCTCCATCACCAAATTTTAGGTTACTTCTTCACTAAGAAACTAAGTTAAAAGACTATTAATTAATGAAACATATTTCATATACATTGGTAATAATTAAAATTATATAACAAGGCTTAATAGTTTATTTTTTCAACATATTCACATTGTGTTATGGTATAATAGATGTAAACAATTTCATTTTTTTTCTTCTCTATCGCAAAAATTTAGGCTACTTCATCACTAGGAAACTTAGTTAAAAGACTATTAATTAATGACACATATTTCTTATACATTGGTAATAATTTAAATTATATAATTCGGCCCGATAGTATATTTATTCACCATACTCATATGGTATTATAATATAATAATTGTAAACAATTTCAATATTTTACTTCTTCTCCATCACGAAATTTTTGGTTACTTCATCACTAAGAAACTAAGTTAAAAGACAATTAATTAATGACAACTATTTTATATACATTGATAATAATTTAAATTATATAACAAGGCCCGATAGTATATTCGTTCACCATATTCACATTGTGTTATTGTATATTAGATGTAAACAATTTCAATATTTTTCGTTATCTCCATCACCAAATTTCAGGTAACTTCTTCACTAAGACACTAAGTTAAAAGACTATTAGTTAATAACACATATTCCATATGCATTGGTAATAATTCTAATTAAATAATAAGGCACGATAGTATATTTATTCGCCATACTCATATGATATTTTGGTATAATAGATGTAAATAATTTCAATATTTTTCTTCTTCTCCATCACCAAATTTTAGGTTACTTCTTCACTAAGAAACTAAGTTAAAAGACTATTAATTAATGAAACATATTTCATATACATTGGTAATAATTCAAATTATATAACAAGGCTTAATAGTTTAGTTTTTCCCCATATTCACATTGTGTTATGGTATAATAGATGTAAACAATTTCAATATTTTTCTTCTTCTCCATCACCAAATTTTAGGTTACTTCGTCACTAAGAAACTAAGTTAAAAGACTTTTAATTAATGACACATTTTTCATAAAAATTGGTAATAATTAAAATTATATAACAAGGCTCGATAGTATATTTGTTCACCATATTCATATGCTATACTGATATAATAGTTGTAAACAATTTCTACATTTTTCTTCTTCTCTATCACCAAAATTTAGGTTACTCCGTCACTAAGAAACTTAGTTAAAAGACTAGTAATTAATGACATATATTTCATATACATTGGTAATAATTCAAATTATATAATGAGGCTCGATAGTATATTTATTCACCATAATCATATGGTATTATGGTATAATAATTGTAAATAATTTTAATATTTTACTTCTTCTCCATCACCAATTATTAGGTTACTTCATCACTAAGAAACTAAGTTAAAAGACAATTAATTAATGACACTTATTTTATATACATTGGTAATAATTAAAATTATATAACAAGACTCGATAGTATATTCGTTCACCATATTCACATTGTGTTATGGTATAATAGATGTAAATAATTTCAATATTTTTCTTCTTCTCCATCACCAAATTTCAGGTTACTTCTTCACTAAGACACTAAGTTAAAAGACTATTAATTAATAACACATATTTCATATGCATTGGTAATAATTCTAATTATATAATGAGGCTCGATAGTATATTTATTCGCCATACTCATATGATATTATGGTATAATAGATTTAAATAATTTCAATATTTTTCTTCTTCTCCATCACCAAATTTTAGGTTACTTCTTCACTAAAAAATTAATTTAAAAGACTATTAATTAATGACACATATTTCATATACATTGGTAATAATTAAAATTATATAACAAAGCTCGATAGTTTATTTGTTCACCATATTCACATTGTGTTATTGTATAATAGATGTAAACAATTTCATTTTTTTTCTTCTCTATCGCAAAAATTTAGGCTACTTCATCACTAGGAAACTTAGTTAAAAGACTATTAATTAATGACACATATTTCATATACATTGGTAATAATTTAAATTATATAATGCGGCCCGATAGTATATTTATTCACCATACTCATATGGTATTATAATATAATAATTGTAAACAATTTCAATATTTTACTTCTTCTCCATCACGAAATTTTTGGTTACTTCATCACTAAGAAACTAAGTTAAAAGACAATTAATTAATGACAACTATTTTATATACATTGGTAATAATTTAAATTATATAACAAGGCCCGATAGTATATTCGTTCACCATATTCACATTGTGTTATTGTATATTAGATGTAAACAATTTCAATATTTTTCGTTATCTCCATCACCAAATTTCAGGTAACTTCTTCACTAAGACACTAAGTTAAAAGACTATTAGTTAATAACACATATTCCGTATGCATTGGTAATAATTCTAATTAAATAATAAGGCACGATAGTATATTTATTCGCCATACTCATATGATATTATGGTATAATAGATATAAATAATTTCAATATTTTTCTTCTTCTCCATCACCAAATTTTAGGTTACTTCTTCACTAAGAAACTATGTTAAAAGACTATTAATTAATGAAACATATTTCATATACATTGGTAATAATTCAAATTCTATAACAAGGCTTAATAGTTTAGTTTTTCCCCATATTCACATTGTGTTATGGTATAATAGATGTAAACAATTTCAATATTTTCCTTCTTCTCCATCACCAAATTTTAGGTTACTTCATCACTAAGACTCTAAGTTAAAAGACTTTTAATTAATGACACATATTTCATAAAAATTGGTAATAATTAAAATTATATAACAAGGCTCGATAGTATATTTGTTCACCATATTCATATGCTATACTGATATAATAGTTGTAAACAATTTCAACATTTTTCTTCTTCTCTATCACCAAAATTTAGGTTACTCCGTCACTAAGAAACTTAGTTAAAAGACTACTAATTAATGACATATATTTCATATACATTGATAATAATTCAAATTATATAATGAGGCTCGATAGTATATTTATTCACCATAATCATATGGTATTATGGTATAAAAATTGTAAACAATTTCAATATTTTACTTCTTCTCCATCACCAATTATTAGGTTACTTCATCACTAAGAAACTAAGTTAAAAGACAATTAATTAATGACACATATTTTATATACATTGGTAATAATTAAAATTATATAACAAGACTCGATAGTATATTCGTTCACCGTATTCACATTGTGTTATGGTATAATAGATGTAAACAATTTCAATATTTTTCTTCTTCTCCATCACCAAATTTCAGGTTACTTCTTCACTAAGACACTAAGTTAAAAGACTATTAATTAATAACACATATTTCATATGCATTGGTAATAATTCTAATTATATAATGAGGCTCGATAGTATATTTATTCGCCATACTCATATGATATTATGGTATAATAGATTTAAATAATTTCAATATTTTTCTTCTTCTCCATCACCAAATTTTAGGTTACTTCTTCACTAAAAAACTAATTTAAAAGACTATTAATTAATGACACATATTTCATATACATTGGTAATAATTAAAATTATATAACAAGGCTCGAAAGTTTATTTGTTCACCATATTCATATGCTATACTGATATAATAGTTGTAAACAATTTCAACATTTTTCTTCTTCTCTATCACCAAAATTTAGGTTACTCCGTCACTAAGAAACTTAGTTAAAAGACTAGTAATTAATGACATATATTTCATATACATTTGTAATAATTCAAATTATATAATGAGGCTCGATAGTATATTTATTCACCATACTCATATGGTATTATAATATAATAATTGTAAACAATTTCAATATTTTACTTCTTCTCCATCACCAATTATTAGGTTACTTCATCACTAAGAAACTAAGTTAAAAGACAATTAATTAATGACACATATTTTATATACATTGGTAATAATTTAAATTATATAACAAGTCCAGATAGTATATTCGTTCACCATATTCACATTGTGTTATTGTATATTAGATGTAAACAATTTCAATATTTTTCTTCTTCTCCATCACCAAATTTCAGGTTACTTCTTCACTAAGACACTAAGTTAAAAGACTATTAATTAATAACACATATTTCATATGCATTGGTAATAATTCTAATTATATAATGAGGCTCGATAGTATATTTATTCGCCATACTCATATGATATTATGGTATAATAGATTTAAATAATTTCAATATTTTTCTTCTTCTCCATCACCAAATTTTAGGTTACTTCTTCACTAAAAAACTAATTTAAAAGACTATTAATTAATGACACATATTTCATATACATTGGTAATAATTAAAATTATATAACAAGGCTCGATAGTTTATTTGTTCACCATATTCACATTGTGTTATGGTATAATAGATGTAAACAATTTCATTTTTTTTCTTCTTTATCGCAAAAATTTAGGCTACTTCATCACTAAGAAACTTAGTTAAAAGACTATTAATTAATGACACATATTTCATATACATTGGTAATAATTTAAATTATATAATGCGGCCCGATAGTATATTTATTCACCATACTCATATGGTATTATAATATAATAATTGTAAACAATTTCAATATTTTACTTTTTCTCCATCACCAAATTTTTGGTTACTTCATCACTAAGAAACTAAGTTAAAAGACAATTAATTAATGACACATATTTTATATACATTGGTAATAATTTAAATTATATAACAAGGCCCGATAGTATATTCGTTCACCATATTCACATTGTGTTATTGTATATTAGATGTAAACAATTTCAATATTTTTCTTTATCTCCATCACAAAATTTCAGGTAAGTTCTTCACTAAGACACTAAGTTAAAAGACTATTAGTTAATAACAAATATTCCATATGCATTGGTAATAATTCTAATTAAATAATAAGGCACGATAGTATATTTATTCGCCATACTCATATGATATTATGGTATAATAGATGTAAATAAGTTCAATATTTTTCTTCTTCTCCATCACCAAATTTTAGGTTACTTCTTCACTAAGAAACTATGTTAAAAGACTATTAATTAATGAAACATATTTCATATACATTGGTAATAATTCAAATTATATAACAAGGCTTAATAGTTTAGTTTTTCCCCATATTCACATTGTGTTATGGTATAATAGATGTAAACAATTTCAATATTTTTCTTCTTCTCCATCACCAAATTTTAGGTTACTTCATCACTAAGAAACTAAGTTAAAATACTTTTAATTAATGACACATATTTCATAAAAATTGGTAATAATTAAAATTATATAACAAGGCTCGATAGTATATTTGTTCACCATATTCATATGCTATACTGATATAATAGTTGTAAACAATTTCAACATTTTTCTTCTTCTCTATCACCAAAATTTAGGTTACTCCGTCACTAAGAAACTTAGTTAAAAGACTAGTAATTAATGACATATATTTCATATACATTGGTAATAATTCAAATTATATAATGCGGCCCGATAGTATATTTATTCATCATACTCATATGGTATTATAATATAATAATTGTAAACAATTTCAATATTTTACTTCTTCTCCATCACCAAATTTTAGGTTACTTCATCACTAAGAAACTAAGTTAAAAGACAATTAATTAATGACACATATTTTATATACATTGGTAATAATTTAAATTATATAAGAAGGCTCGATAGTATATTCGTTCACCATATTCACATTGTGTTATTGTATATTAGATGTAAACAATTTCAATATTTTTCTTTATCTCCATCACCAAATTTCAGGTAACTTCTTCACTAAGACACTAAGTTAAAAGACTATTAGTTAATAACACATATTCCATATGCATTGGTAATAATTCTAATCAAATAATAAGGCACGATAGTATATTTATTCGCCACACTCATATGATATTATGGTATAATAGATGTAAATAATTTCAATATTTTTCTTCTTCTCCATCACCAAATTTTAGGTTACTTCTTCACTAAAAAACTAATTTAAAAGACTATTAATTAATGACACATATTTAATATACATTGGTAATAATTAAAATTATATAACAAGGCTCGATAGTTTATTTGTTCACCATATTCACATTGTGTTATGGTATAATAGATGTAAACAATTTCATTTTTTTTTCTTCTCTATCGCAAAAATTTAGGCTACTTCATCACTAAGAAACTTAGTTAAAAGACTATTAATTAATGACACATATTTCATATTCATTGGTAATAATTTAAATTATATAATGCGGCCCGATAGTATATTTATTCACCATACTCATATGGTATTATAATATAATAATTGTAAACAATTTCAATATTTTACTTCTTCTCCATCACCAAATTTTAGGTTACTTCATCACTAAGAAACTAAGTTAAAAGACAATTAATTAATGACACATATTTTATATACATTGGTAATAATTTAAATTATATAACAAGGCTCGATAGTATATTGGTTCACCATATTCACATTGTGTTATTGTATATTAGATGTAAACAATTTCAATATTTTTCTTTATCTCCATCACCAAATTTCAAGTAACTTCTTTACTAAGACACTAAGTTAAAAGACTATTAGTTAATAACACATATTCCATATGCATTGGTAATAATTCTAATCAAATAATAAGGCACCATAGTATATTTATTCGCCATACTCATATGATATTATGGTATAATAGATGTAAATAATTTCAATATTTTTCTTCTTCTCCATCACCAAATTTTAGGTTACTTCTTCACTAAAAAACTATTTTAAAAGACTATTAATTAATGACACATATTTAATATACATTGGTAATAATTAAAATTATATAACAAGGCTCGATAGTTTATTTGTTCACCATATTCACATTGTGTTATGGTATAATAGATGTAAACAATTTCATTTTTTTTTCTTCTCTATCGCAAAAATTTAGGCTATTTCATCACTAAGAAACTTAGTTAAAAGACTATTAATTAATGACACATATTTCATATACATTGGTAATAATTTAAATTATATAATGCGGCCCGATAGTATATTTATTCACCATACTCATATGGTATTATAATATAATAATTGTAAACAATTTCAATATTTTACTTCTTCTCCATCACCAAATTTTAGGTTACTTCATCACTAAGAAACTAAGTTAAAAGACAATTAATTAATGACACATATTTTATATACATTGGTAATAATTTAAATTATATAACAAGGCTCGATAGTATATTCGTTCACCATATTCACATTGTGTTATTGTATATTAGATGTAAACAATTTCAATATTTTTCTTTATCTCCATCACCAAATTTCAGGTAACTTCTTCACTAAGACACTAAGTTAAAAGACTATTAGTTAATAACACATATTCCATATGCATTGGTAATAATTCTAATCAAATAATAAGGCACGATAGTATATTTATTCGCCATACTCATATGATATTATGGTATAATAGATGTAAATAATTTCAATATTTTTCTTCTTCTTCATCACCAAATTTTAGGTTACTTCTTCACTAAAAAACTAATTTAAAAGACTGTTAATTAATGACAAATATTTCATATACATTGGTAATAATTAAAATTATATAACAAGGCTCGATAGTTTATTTGTTCACCATATTCACATTGTGTTATGGCATAATAGATGTAAACAATTTCATTTTTTTTCTTCTCTATCGCAAAAATTTAGGCTACTTCATCACTAAGAAACTTAGTTAAAAGACTATTAATTAATGACACATATTTCATATACATTGGTAATAATTTAAATTATATAATGCGGCCCGATAATATATTTATTCACCATACTCATATTGTATTATAATATAATAATTGTAAACAATTTCAATATTTTACTTTTTCTCCATCACCAAATTTTTTGTTACTTCATCACTAAGAAACTAAGTTAAAAGACAATTAATTAATGACACATATTTTATATACATTGGTAATAATTTAAATTATATAACAAGGCCCGATAGTATATTCGTTCACCATATTCACATTTTGTTATTGTATATTAGATGTAAACAATTTCAATATTTTTCTTTATCTCCATCACCAAATTTCAGGTAACTTCTTCACTAAGACACTAAGTTAAAAGATTATTAGTTAATAACACATATTCCATATGCTGTGGTAATAATTCTAATTAAATAATAAGGCACGATAGTATATTTATTCGCCATACTCATATGATATTATGGTATAATAGATGTAAATAATTTCAATATTTTTCTTCTTCTCCATCACCAAATTTTAGGTTACTTCTTCACTAAGAAACTATGTTAAAAGACTATTAATTAATGAAACATATTTCATATACATTGGTAATAATTCAAATTATATAACAAGGCTTAATAGTTTAGTTTTTCCCCATATTCACATTGTGTTATGGTATAATAGATGTAAACAATTTCAATATTTTTCTTCTTCTCCATCATCAAATTTTAGGTTACTTCATCACTAAGAAACTAAGTTAAAATACTTTTAATTAATGACACATATTTCATAAAAATTGGTAATAATTAAAATTATATAACAAGGCTCGATCGTATATTTCTTCACCATATTCATATGCTATACTGTTATAATAGTTGTAAACAATTTCAATATTTTTCTTCTTCTCTATCACCAAAATTTAGGTTACTCCGTCACTAAGAAACTTAGTTAAAAGACTAGTAATTAATGACACATATTTCATATACATTGGTAATAATTCAAATTATATAATGAGGCTCGATAGTATATTTATTCACCATAATCATATGGTATTATGGTATAATAATTGTAAACAATTTCAATATTTTACTTCTTCTCCATCACCAATTATTAGGTTACTTCATCACTAAGAAACTAAGTTAAAAGACAATTAATTAATGACACATATTTTATATACATTGGTAATAATTAAAATTATATAACAAGACTCGATAGTATATTCGTTCACCGTATTCACATTGTGTTATGGTATAATAGATGTAAACAATTTCAATATTTTTCTTCTTCTCCATCACCAAATTTCAGGTTACTTCTTCACTAAGACACTAAGTTAAAAGACTATTAATTAATAACACATATTTCATATGCATTGGTAATAATTCTAATTATATAATGAGGCTCGATAGTATATTTATTCTCCATACTCATAAGATATTTTGGTATAATAGATTTAAATAATTTCAAAATTTTTCTTCTTCTCCATCACCAAATTTTAGGTTACTTCTTCACTAAAAAACTAATTTAAAAGACTATTAATTAATGACACCTATTTCATATACATTGGTAATAATTAAAATTATATAACAAGGCTCGATAGTTTATTTGTTCACCATATTCACATTGTGTTATGGCATAATAGATGTAAACAATTTCATTTTTTTTCTTCTCTATCGCAAAAATTTAGGCTACTTCATCACTAAGAAACTTAGTTAAAAGACTATTAATTAATGACACATATTTCATATACATTGGTAATAATTTAAATTATATAATGCGGACCGATAGTATATTTATTCACCATACTCATATGGTATTATAATATAATAATTGTAAACAATTTCAATATTTTACTTCTTCTCCATCATCAAATTTTAGGTTACTTCATCACTAAGAAACTAAGTTAAAAGACAATTAATTAATGACACATATTTTATATGCATTGGTAATAATTTAAATTATATAACAAGGCTCGATAGTATATTCGTTCACCATATTCACATTGTGTTATTGTATATTAGATGTAAACAATTTCAATATTTTTCTTTATCTCCATCACCAAATTTCAGGTAACTTCTTCACTAAAACACTAAGTTAAAAGACTATTAGTTAATAACACATATTCCATATGCATTGGTAATAATTCTAATCAAATAATAAGGCACGATAGTATATTTATTCGCCATACTCATATGATATTATGGTATAATAGATGTAAATAATTTCAGTATTTTTCTTCTTCTCCATCACCAAATTTTAGGTTACTTCTTCACTAAGAAACTAAGTTAAAAGACTATTAATTAATGAAACATATTTCATATACATTGGTAATAATTCAAATTATATAACAAGGCTTAATAGTTTAGTTTTTCACCATATTCACATTGTGTTATGGTATAATATATGTAAACAATTTCAATATTTTTCTTCTTCTCCATCACCAAATTTTAGGTTACTTCATCACTAAGAAACTAAGTTAAAAGACTTTTAATTAATGACACATATTTCATAAAAATTGGTAATAAGTAAAATTATATAACAAGGCTCGATCGTATATTTGTTCACCATATTCATATGCTATACTGTTATAATAGTTGTAAACAATTTCAACATTTTTCTTCTTCTCTATCACCAAAATTTAGGTTACTCCGTCACTAAGAAACTTAGTTAAAAGACTAGTAATTAATGACACATATTTCATATACATTGGTAATAATTCAAATTATATAATGAGGCTCGAGAGTATATTTATTCACAATAATCATATGGTATTATGGTATAATAATTGTAAACAATTTCAATATTTTACTTCTTCTCCATCACCAATTATTAGGTTACTTCGTCACTAAGAAACTAAGTTAAAAGACAATTAATTAATGACACATATTTTATATACATTGGTAATAATTAAAATTATATAACAAGACTCGATAGTATATTCGTTCACCGTATTCACATTGTGTTATGGTATAATAGATGTAAACAATTTCAATATTTTTCTTCTTCTCCATCACCAAATTTCAGGTTACTTCTTCACTAAGACACTAAGTTAAAAGACTATTAATTAATAACACATATTTCATATGCATTGGTAATAATTCTAATTATATAATGAGGCTCGATAGTATATTTATTCTCCATACTCATAAGATATTTTGGTATAATAGATTTAAATAATTTCAAAAATTTTCTTCTTTTCCATCACCAAATTTTAGGTTACTTCTTCACTAAAAAACTAATTTAAAAGACTATTAATTAATGACACATATTTCATATACATTGGTAATAATTAAAATTATATAACAAGGCTCGATAGTTTATTTGTTCACCATATTCACATTGTGTTATGGTATAATAGATGTAAACAATTTCATTTTTTTTTCTTCTCTATCGCAAAAATTTAGGCTACTTCATCACTAAGAAACTTAGTTAAAAGACTATTAATTAATGACACATATTTCATATACATTGGTAATAATTTAAATTATATAATGCGGCCCGATAGTATAATTATTCACCATACTCATATGGTATTATAATATAATAATTGTAAACAATTTCAATATTTTACTTCTTCTCCATCACCAAATTTTAGGCTACTTCATCACTAAGAAACTAAGTTAAAAGACAATTAATTAATGACACATATTTTATATACATTGGTAATAATTTAAATTATATAACAAGGCTCGATAGTATATTCGTTCACCATATTCACATTGTGTTATTGTATATTAGATGTAAACAATTTCAATATTTTTCTTTATCTCCATCACAAAATTTCAGGTAACTTCTTCACTAAGACACTAAGTTAAAGGACTATTAGTTAATATCACATATTCCATATGCATTGGTAATAATTCTAATCAAATAATAAGGCACGATAGTATATTTATTCACCATACTCATATGATATTATGGTATAATAGATGTAAATAATTTCAATATGTTTCTTCTTCTCCATCACCAAATTTTAGGTTACTTCTTCACTAAGAAACTAAGTTAAAAGACTATTAATTAATGAAACCTATTTCATATACATTGGTAATAATTCAAATTATATAACAAGGCTTAATAGTTTAGTTTTTCACCATATTCACATTGTGTTATGGTATAATATATGTAAACAATTTCAATATTTTTATTCTTCTCCATCACCAAATTTTAGGTTACTTCATCACTAAGAAACTAAGTTAAAAGACTTTTAATTAATGACACATATTTCATAAAAATTGGTAATAATTAAAATTATATAACAAGGCTCGATCGTATATTTGTTCACCATATTCATATGCTATACTGTTATAATAGTTGTAAACAATTTCAACATTTTTCTTCTTCTCTATCACCAAAATTTAGGTTACTCCGTCACTAAGAAACTTAGTTAAAAGACTAGTAATTAATGACACATATTTCATATACATTGGTAATAATTCAAATTATATAATGAGGCTCGATAGTATATTTATTCACCATAATCATATGGTATTATGGTATAATAATTGTAAACAATTTCAATATTTTACTTCTTCTCAATCACCAATTATTAGGTTACTTCATCACTAAGAAACTAAGTTAAAAGACAATTAATTAATGACACATATTTTATATACATTGGTAATAATTAAAATTATATAACAAGACTCGATAGTATATTCGTTCACCGTATTCACATTGTGTTATGTTATAATAGATGTAAACAATTTCAATATTTTTCTTCTTCTCCATCACCAAATTTCAGGTTACTTCTTCACTAAGACACTAAGTTAAAAGACTATTAATTAATAACACATATTTCATATGCATTGGTAATAATTCTAATTATATAATGAGGCTCGATAGTATATTTATTCTCCATACTCATAAGATATTTTGGTATAATAGATTTAAATAATTTAAAAATTTTTCTTCTTTTCCATCACCAAATTTTAGGTTACTTCTTCACTAAAAAACTAATTTAAAAGACTATTAATTAATGACACATATTTCATATACATTGGTAATAATTAAAATTATATAACAAGGCTCGATAGTTTATTTGTTCACCATATTCACATTGTGTTATGGTATAACAGATGTAAACAATTTCATTTTTTTTTCTTCTCTATCGCAAAAATTTAGGCTACTTCATCACTAAGAAACTTAGTTAAAAGACTATTAATTAATGACACATATTTCATATACATTGGTAATAATTTAAATTATATAATGCGGCCCGATAGTATAATTATTCACCATACTCATATGGTATTATAATATAATAATTGTAAACAATTTCAATATTTTACTTCTTCTCCATCACCAAATTTTAGGCTACTTAATCACTAAGAAACTAAGTTAAAAGACAATTAATTAATGACACATATTTTATATACATTGGTAATAATTTAAATTATATAACAAGGCTCGATAGTATATTCGTTCACCATATTCACATTGTGTTATTGTATATTAGATGTAAACAATTTCAATATTTTTCTTTATCTCCATCACAAAATTTCAGGTAACTTCTTCACTAAGACACTAAGTTAAAAGACTATTAGTTAATATCACATATTCCATATGCATTGGTAATAATTCTAATCAAATAATAAGGCACGATAGTATATTTATTCACCATACTCATATGATATTATGGTATAATAGATGTAAATAATTTCAATATGTTTCTTCTTCTCCATCACCAAATTTTAGGTTACTTCTTCACTAAGAAACTAAGTTAAAAGACTATTAATTAATGAAACCTATTTCATATACATTGGTAATAATTCAAATTATATAACAAGGCTTAATAGTTTAGTTTTTCACCATATTCACATTGTGTTATGGTATAATATATGTAAACAATTTCAATATTTTTATTCTTCTCCATCACCAAATTTTAGGTTACTTCATCACTAAGAAACTAAGTTAAAAGACTTTTAATTAATGACACATATTTCATAAAAATTGGTAATAATTAAAATTATATAACAAGGCTCGATCGTATATTTGTTCACCATATTCATATGCTATACTGTTATAATAGTTGTTATCAATTTCAACATTTTTCTTCTTCTCTATCACCAAAATTTAGGTTACTCCGTCACTAAGAAACTTAGTTAAAAGACTAGTAATTAATGACACATATTTCATATACATTGGTAATAATTCAAATTATATAATGAGGCTCGATAGTATATTTATTCACCATAATCATATGGTATTATGGTATAATAATTGTAAACAATTTCAATATTTTACTTCTTCTCAATCACCAATTATTAGGTTACTTCATCACTAAGAAACTAAGTTAAAAGACAATTAATTAATGACACATATTTTATATACATTGGTAATAATTAAAATTATATAACAAGACTCGATAGTATATTCGTTCACCGTATTCACATTGTGTTATGGTATAATAGATGTAAACAATTTCAATATTTTTCTTCTTCTCCATCACCAAATTTCAGGTTACTTCTTCACTAAGACACTAAGTTAAAAGACTATTAATTAATAACACATATTTCATATGCATTGGTAATAATTCTAATTATATAATGAGGCTCGATAGTATATTTATTCTCCATACTCATAAGATATTTTGGTATAATAGATTTAAATAATTTAAAAATTTTTCTTCTTTTCCATCACCAAATTTTAGGTTACTTCTTCACTAAAAAACTAATTTAAAAGACTATTAATTAATGACACATATTTCATATACATTGGTAATAATTAAAATTATATAACAAGGCTCGATAGTTTATTTGTTCACCATATTCACATTGTGTTATGGTATAACAGATGTAAACAATTTCATTTTTTTTTCTTCTCTATCGCAAAAATTTAGGCTACTTCATCACTAAGAAACTTAGTTAAAAGACTATTAATTAATGACACATATTTCATATACATTGGTAATAATTTAAATTATATAATGCGGCCCGATAGTATAATTATTCACCATACTCATATGGTATTATAATATAATAATTGTAAACAATTTCAATATTTTACTTCTTCTCCATCACCAAATTTTAGGTTACTTCATCACTAAGAAACTAAGTTAAAAGACAATTAATTAATGACACATATTTTATATGCATTGGTAATAATTTAAATTATATAACAAGGCTCGATAGTATATTCGTTCACCATATTCACATTGTGTTATTGTATATTAGATGTAAACAATTTCAATATTTTTCTTTATCTCCATCACCAAATTTCAGGTAACTTCTTCACTAAGACACTAAGTTAAAAGACTATTAGTTAATATCACATATTCCATAAGCATTGGTAATAATTATAATCAAATAATAAGGCACGATAGTATATTTATTCGCCATACTCATATGATATTATGGTATAATAGATGTAAATAATTTCAATATTTTTCTTCTTCTCCATCACCAAATTTTAGGTTACTTCTTCACTAAGAAACTAAGTTAAAAGACTATTAATTAATGAAACATATTTCATATACATTGGTAATAATTCAAATTATATAACAAGGCTTAATAGTTTAGTTTTTCACCATATTCACATTGTGTTATGGTATAATATATGTAAACAATTTCAATATTTTTCTTCTTCTCCATCACCAAATTTTAGGTTACTTCATCACTAAGAAACTAAGTTAAAAGACTTTTAATTAATGACACATATTTCATAAAAATTGGTAATAATTAAAATTATATAACAAGGCTCGATCGTATATTTGTTCACCATATTCATATGCTATACTGTTATAATAGTTGTAAACAATTTCAACATTTTTCTTCTTCTCTATCACCAAAATTTAGGTTACTCTGTCACTAAGAAACTTAGTTAAAAGACTAGTAATTAATGACACATATTTCATATACATTGGTAATAATTCAAATTATATAATGAGGCTCGATAGTATATTTATTCACCATAATTATATGGTATTATGGTATAATAATTGTAAACAATTTCAATATTTTACTTCTTCTCCATCACCAATTATTAGGTTACTTCATCACTAAGAAACTAAGTTAAAAGACAATTAATTAATGACACATATTTTATATACATTGGTAATAATTAAAATTATATAACAAGACTCGATAGTATATTCGTTCACCGTATTCACATTGTGTTATGGTATAATAGATGTAAACAATTTCAATATTTTTCTTCTTCTCCATGACCAAATTTCAGGTTACTTCTTCACTAAGACACTAAGTTAAAAGACTATTAATTAATAACACATATTTCATATGCATTGGTAATAATTCTAATTATATAATGAGGCTCGATAGTATATTTATTCTCCATACACATAAGATATTTTGGTATAATAGATTTAAATAATTTCAAAATTTTTCTTCTTTTCCATCACCAAATTTTAGGTTACTCCTTCACTAAAAAACAAATTTAAAAGACTATTAATTAATGACACATATTTCATATACATTGGTAATAATTAAAATTATATAACAAGGCTCGATAGTTTACTTGTTCACCATATTCACATTGTGTTATGGTATAATAAATGTAAATAATTTCATTTTTTTTTCTTCTCTATCGCAAAAATTTAGGCTACTTCATCACTAAGAAACTTAGTTAAAATACTATTAATTAATGACACATATTTCATATACATTGGTAATAATTTAAATTATATAATGCGGCCCGATAGTATATTTATTCACCATACTCATATGGTATTATAATATAATAATTGTAAACAATTTCAATATTTTACTTCTTCTCCATCACCAAATTTTAGGTTACTTCATCACTAAGAAACTAAGTTAAAAGACAATTAATTAATGACACATATTTTATATACATTGGTAATAATTTAAATTATATAACAAGGCTCGATAGTATATTCGTTCACCATATTCACATTGTGTTATTGTATATTAGATGTAAACAATTTCAATATTTTTCTTTATCTCCATCACCAAATTTCAAGTAACTTCTTCACTAAGACACTAAGTTAAAAGACTATTAGTTAATAACACATATTCCATATGCATTGGTAATAATTCTAATCAAATAATAAGGCACGATAGTATATTTATTCGCCATACTCATATGATATTATGGTATAATAGATGTAAATAATTTCAATATTTTTCTTCTTCTCCATCACCAAATTTTAGGTTACTTCTTCACTAAGAAACTAAGTTAAAAGACTATTAATTAATGAAACATATTTCATATACATTGGTAATAATTCAAATTATATAACAAGGCTTAATAGTTTAGTTTTTCACCATATTCACATTGTGTTATGGTATAATATATGTAAACAATTTCAATATTTTTCTTCTTCTCCATCACCAAATTTTAGGTTACTTCATCACTAAGAAAATAAGTTAAAAGACTTTTAAGTAATGACACATATTTCATAAAAATTGGTAATAATTAAAATTATATAACAAGGCTCGATCGTATATTTGTTCACCATATTCATATGCTATACTGTTATAATAGTTGTAAACAATTTCAACATTTTTCTTCTTCTCTATCACCAAAATTTAGGTTACTCCGTCACTAAGAAACTTAGTTAAAAGACTAGTAATTAATGACACATATTTCATATACATTGGTAATAATTCAAATTATATAATGAGGCTCGATAGTATATTTATTCACCATAATTATATGGTATTATGGTATAATAATTGTAAACAATTTCAATATTTTACTTCTTCTCCATCACCAATTATTAGGTTACTTCATCACTAAGAAACTAAGTTAAAAGACAATTAATTAATGACACATATTTTATATACATTGGTAATAATTAAAATTATATAACAAGACTCGATAGTATATTCGTTCACCGTATTCACATTGTGTTATGGTATAATAGATGTAAACAATTTCAATATTTTTCTTCTTCTCCATGACCAAATTTCAGGTTACTTCTTCACTAAGACACTAAGTTAAAAGACTATTAATTAATAACACATATTTCATATGCATTGGTAATAATTCTAATTATATAATGAGGCTCGATAGTATATTTATTCTCCATACACATAAGATATTTTGGTATAATAGATTTAAATAATTTCAAAATTTTTCTTCTTTTACATCACCAAATTTTAGGTTACTCCTTCACTAAAAAACAAATTTAAAAGACTATTAATTAATGACACATATTTCATATACATTGGTAATAATTAAAATTATATAACAAGGCTCGATAGTTTACTTGTTCACCATATTCACATTGTGTTATGGTATAATAAATGTAAATAATTTCATTTTTTTTTCTTCTCTATCGCAAAAATTTAGGCTACTTCATCACTAAGAAACTTAGTTAAAAGACTATTAATTAATGACACATATTTCATATACATTGATAATAATTTAAATTATATAATGCGGCCCGATAGTATATTTATTCACCATACTCATATGGTATTATAATATAATAATTGTAAACAATTTCAATATTTTACTTCTTCTCCATCACCAAATTTTAGGTTACTTCATCACTAAGAAACTAAGTTAAAAGACAATTAATTAATGACACATATTTTATATACATTGGTAATAATTTAAATTATATAACAAGGCTCGATAGTATATTCGTTCACCATATTCACATTGTGTTATTGTATATTAGATGTAAACAATTTCAATATTTTTCTTTATCTCCATCACCAAATTTCAAGTAACTTCTTCACTAAGACACTAAGTTAAAAGACTATTAGTTAATAACACATATTCCATATGCATTGGTAATAATTCTAATCAAATAATAAGGCACGATAGTATATTTATTCGCCATACTCATATGATATTATGGTATAATAGATGTAAATAATTTCAATATTTTTCTTCTTCTCCATCACCAAATTTTAGGTTACTTCTTCACTAAGAAACTAAGTTAAAAGACTATTAATTAATGAAACATATTTCATATACATTGGTAATAATTCAAATTATATAACAAGGCTTAATAGTTTAGTTTTTCACCATATTCACATTGTGTTATGGTATAATATATGTAAACAATTTCAATATTTTTCTTCTTCTCCATCACCAAATTTTAGGTTACTTCATCACTAAGAAAATAAGTTAAAAGACTTTTAAGTAATGACACATATTTCATAAAAATTGGTAATAATTAAAATTATATAACAAGGCTCAATCGTATATTTGTTCACCATATTCATATGCTATACTGTTATAATAGTTGTAAACAATTTCAACATTTTTCTTCTTCTCTATCACCAAAATTTAGGTTACTCCGTCACTAAGAAACTTAGTTAAAAGACTAGTAATTAATGACACATATTTCATATACATTGGTAATAATTCAAATTATATAATGAGGCTCGATAGTATATTTATTCACCATAATTATATGGTATTATGGTATAATAATTGTAAACAATTTCAATATTTTACTTCTTCTCCATCACCAATTATTAGGTTACTTCATCACTAAGAAACTAAGTTAAAAGACAATTAATTAATGACACATATTTTATATACATTGGTAATAATTAAAATTATATAACAAGACTCGATAGTATATTCGTTCACCGTATTCACATTGTGTTATGGTATAATAGATGTAAACAATTTCAATATTTTTCTTCTTCTCCATGACCAAATTTCAGGTTACTTCTTCACTAAGACACTAAGTTAAAAGACTATTAATTAATAACACATATTTCATATGCATTGGTAATAATTCTAATTATATAATGAGGCTCGATAGTATATTTATTCTCCATACACATAAGATATTTTGGTATAATAGATTTAAATAATTTCAAAATTTTTCTTCTTTTCCATCACCAAATTTTAGGATACTCCTTCACTAAAAAACAAATTTAAAAGACTATTAATTAATGACACATATTTCATATACATTGGTAATAATTAAAATTATATAACAAGGCTCGATAGTTTACTTGTTCACCATATTCACATTGTGTTATGGTATAATAAATGTAAATAATTTCATTTTTTTTTCTTCTCTATCGCAAAAATTTAGGCTACTTCATCACTAAGAAACTTAGTTAAAAGACTATTAATTAATGACACATATTTCATATACATTGGTAATAATTTAAATTATATAATGCGGCCCGATAGTATATTTATTCACCATACTCATATGGTATTATAATATAATAATTGTAAACAATTTCAATATTTTACTTCTTCTCCATCACCAAATTTTAGGTTACTTCATCACTAAGAAACTAAGTTAAAAGACAATTAATTAATGACACATATTTTATATACATTGGTAATAATTTAAATTATATAACAAGGCTCGATAGTATATTCGTTCACCATATTCACATTGTGTTATTGTATATTAGATGTAAACAATTTCAATATTTTTCTTTATCTCCATCACCAAATTTCAAGTAACTTCTTCACTAAGACACTAAGTTAAAAGACTATTAGTTAATAACACATATTCCATATGCATTGGTAATAATTCTAATCAAATAATAAGGCACGATAGTATATTTATTCGCCATACTCATATGATATTATGGTATAATAGATGTAAATAATTTCAATATTTTTCTTCTTCTCCATCACCAAATTTTAGGTTACTTCTTCACTAAGAAACTAAGTTAAAAGACTATTTAATTAATGAAACATATTTCATATACATTGGTAATAATTCAAATTATATAACAAGGCTTAATAGTTTAGTTTTTCACCATATTCACATTGTGTTATGGTATAATATATGTAAACAATTTCAATATTTTTCTTCTTCTCCATCACCAAATTTTAGGTTACTTCATCACTAAGAAAATAAGTTAAAAGACTTTTAAGTAATGACACATATTTCATAAAAATTGGTAATAATTAAAATTATATAACAAGGCTCGATCGTATATTTGTTCACCATATTCATATGTCATACTGTTATAATAGTTGTAAACAATTTCAATATTTTTCTTCTTCTCTATCACCAAAATTTAGGTTACTCCGTCACTAAGAAACTTAGTTAAAAGACTAGTAATTAATGACACATATTTCATATACATTGGTAATAATTCAAATTATATAATGAGGCTCGATAGTATATGTATTCACCATACTCATATGGTACTATGGTATAATAATTGTAAATAATTTCAATATTTTACTTCTTCTCCATCACAAAATTTTAGGTTACTTCATCACTAAGAAACTAAGTTAAAAGACAATTAATTAATGACACATATTTTATATACATTGGTAATAATTAAAATTATATAACAAGACTCGATAGTATATTCGTTCACCGTATTCACATTGTGTTAATGTATAATAGATGTAAACAATTTCAATATTTTTCTTCTTCTCCATCACCAAATTCCAGGTTACTTCTTCACTAAGACACTAAGTTAAAAGACTATTAATTAATAACACATATTTCATATGCATTGGTAATAATTCTAATTATATAATGAGGCTCGATAGTATATTTATTCGCCATACTCATATGATATTTTGGTATAATAGATTTAAATAATTTCAATATTTTTCTTCTTCTCCATCACCAAATTTTAGGTTACTTCTTCACGAAAAAACTAATTTAAAAGACTATTAATTAATAACACATATTTCATATACATTGGTAATAATTAAAATTATATAACAAGGCTCGATAGTTTATTTGTTCACCATATTCACATTGTGTTATGGTATAATAGATGTAAACAATTTCATTTTTTTTTCTTCTCTATCGCAAAAATTTAGGCTACTTCATCACTAAGAAACTTAGTTAAAAGACTATTAATTAATGACACATATTTCATATACATTGGTAATAATTTAAATTATATAATGCGGCCCGATAGTATATTTATTCACCATACTCATATGGTATTATAATATAATAATTGTAAACAATTTCAATATTTTACTTCTTCTCCATCACCAAATTTTAGGTTACTTCATCACTAAGAAACTAAGTTAAAAGACAATTAATTAATGACACATATTTTATATACATTGATAATAATTGAAATTATATAACAAGGCTCGATAGTATATTCGTTCACCATATTCACATTGTGTTATTGTATATTAGATGTAAACAATTTCAATATTTTTCTTTATCTCCATCATCAAATTTCAGGTAACTTCTTCACTTAGACACTAAGTTAAAAGACTATTAGTTAATAACACATATTCCATATGCATTGGTAATAATTCTAATTAAATAATAAGTCACGATAGTATATTTATTCGCCATACTCATATGATATTATGGTATAATAGATGTAAATAATTTCAATATTTTTCTTCTTCTCCATCACCAAATTTTAGGTTACTTCTTCACTAAGAAACTAAGTTAAAAGACTATTAATTAATGAAACATATTTCTTATACATTGGTAATAATTCAAATTATATAACAAGGCTTAATAGTTTATTTTTTCACCATATTCACATTGTGTTATGGTATTATAGATGTAAACAATTTCAATATTTTTCTTCTTCTCCATCACCAAATTTTAGGTTACTTCATCACTAAGAAACTAAGTTAAAAGACTTTTAATTAATGACACATATTTCATAAAAATGTGTAATAATTAAAATTATATAACAAGGCTCGATAGTATATTTGTTCACCATATTCATATGCTATACTGATATAATAGTTGTAAACAATTTCAACATTTTTCTTCTTCTCTATCACCAAAATTTAGGTTACTCCGTCACTAAGAAACTTAGTTAAAAGACTAGTAATTAATGACACATATTTCATATACATTGATAATAATTCAAATTATATAATGAGGCTCGAGAGTATATTTATTCACCATAATGATATGGTATTATGGTATAATAATTGTAAACAATTTCAATATTTTACTTCTTCTCCATCACCAATTATTAGGTTACTTCATCACTAAGAAACTAAGTTAAAAGACAATTAATTAATGACACATATTTTATATACATTGGTAATAATTAAAATTATATAACAAGACTCGATAGTATATTCGTTCACCGTATTCACATTGTGTTATGGTATAATAGATGTAAACAATTTCAATGTTTTTCTTCTTCTCCATCACCAAATTTCAGGTTACTTCTTCACTAGAACACTAAGTTAAAAAACTATTAATTAATAACACATATTTCATATGCATTGGTAATAATTCTAATTATATAATGAGGCTCGATAGTATATTTATTCGCCATACTCATATGATATTTTGGTATAATAGATGTAAATAATTTCAATATTTTTCTTCTTCTCCATCACCAAATTTTAGGTTACTTCTTCACTAAGAAACTAAGTTAAAAGACTATTAATTAATGAAACATATTTCATATACATTGGTAATAATTCAAATTATATACAAGGCTTAATAGTTTATTTTTTCACCATATTCACATTGTGTTATTCTATAATATATGTAAACAATTTCAATATTTTTCTTCTTCTCCATCACCAAATTTTAGGTTACTTCATCACTAAGAAACTAAGTTAAAAGACTTTTAATTAATGACACATATTTCATAAAAATTGGAAATAATTAAAATTATATAACAAGGCTCGATAGTATATTTGTTCACCATATTCATATGCTATACTGGTATAATAGTTGTAAACAATTTCAACATTTATCTTCTTCTCTATCATCAAAATTTAGGTTACTCCGTCACTAAGAAACTTAGTTAAAAGACTAGTAATTAATGACATATATTTCATATACATTGGTAATAATTCAAATTATATAATGAGGCTCGATAGTATATTTATTCGCCATACTCATATGATATTTTGGTATAATAGATTTAAATAATTTCAATATTTTTCTTCTTCTCCATCACCAAATTTTAGGTTACTTCTTCACGAAAAAACTAATTTAAAAGACTATTAATTAATAACACATATTTCATATACATTGGTAATAATTAAAATTATATAACAAGACTCGATAGTTTATTTGTTCACCATATTCACATTGTATTATGGTATAATAGATGTAAACAATTTCATTTTTTTTTCTCTATCGCAAAAATTTAGGCTACTTCATCACTAAGAAACTTAGTTAAAAGGCTATTAATTAATGACACATATTTCATATACATTGGTAATAATTTAAATTATATAATGCGGCCCGATAGTATATTTATTCACCATACTCATATGGTATTATAATATAATAATTGTAAACAATTTCAATATTTTACTTCTTCTCCATCACCAAATTTTAGGTTACTTCATCACTAAGAAACTAAGTTAAAAGACAATTAATTAATGACACATATTTTATATACATTGATAATAATTGAAATTATATAACAACGCTCGATAGTATATTCGTTCACCATATTCACATCGTGTTATTGTATATTAGATGTAAACAATTTCAATATTTTTCTTTATCTCCATCACCAAATTTCAGGTAACTTCTTCACTTAGACACTAAGTTAAAAGACTATTAGTTAATAACACATATTCCATATGCATTGGTAATAATTCTAATTAAATAATAAGTCACGATAGTATATTTATTCGCCATACTCATATGATATTATGGTATAATAGATGTAAATAATTTCAATATTTTTCTTCTTCTCCATCACCAAATTTTAGGTTACTTCTTCACTAAGAAACTAAGTTAAAAGACTATTAATTAATGAAACATATTTATTATACATTGGTAATAATTCAAATTATATAACAAGGCTTAATAGTTTATTTTTTCACCATATTCACATTGTGTTATGGTATTATAGATGTAAACAATTTCAATATTTTTCTTCTTCTCCATCACCAAATTTTAGGTTACTTCATCACTAAGAAACTAAGTTAAAAGACTTTTAATTAATGACACATATTTCATAAAAATGTGTAATAATTAAAATTATATAACAAGGCTCGATAGTATATTTGTTAACCGTATTCATATGCTATACTGATATAATAGTTGTAAACAATTTCAACATTTTTCTTCTTCTCTATCACCAAAATTTAGGTTAATCCAACACTAAGAAACTTAGTTAAAAGACTAGTAATTAATGACACATATTTCATATACATTGATAATAATTCAAATTATATAATGAGGCTCGAGAGTATATTTATTCACCATAATGATATGGTATTATGGTATAATAATTGTAAACAATTTCAATATTTTACTTCTTCTCCATCACCAATTATTAGGTTACTTCATCACTAAGAAACTAAGTTAAAAGACAATTAATTAATGACACATATTTTATATACATTGGTAATAATTAAAATTATATAACAAGACTCGATAGTATATTCGTTCACCGTATTCACATTGTGTTATGGTATAATAGATGTAAACAATTTCAATGTTTTTCTTCTTCTCCATCACCAAATTTCAGGTTACTTCTTTACTAAGACACTAAGTTAAAAGACTATTAATTAATAACACATATTTCATATGCATTGGTAATAATTCTAATTATATAATGAGGCTCGATAGTATATTTATTCGCCATACTTATATGATATTTTGGTATAATAGATTTAAATAATTTCAATATTTTTCTTCTTCTCCATCACCATATTTTAGGTTACTTCTTCACGAAAAAACTAATTTAAAAGATTATTAATTAATGACACATATTTCATATACATTGGTAATAATTAAAATTATATAACAAGGCTCGATAGTTTATTTGTTCACCATATTCACATTGTGTTATGGTATAATAGATGTAAACAATTTCAATTTTTTTTTCTTCTCTATCGCAAAAATTTAGGCTACTTCATCACAAAGAAACTTAGTTAAAAGACTATTAATTAATGACACATATTTCATATACATTGGTAATAATTTAAATTATATAATGCGGCCCGATAGTATATTTATTCACCATACTCATATGGTATTATAATATAATAATTGTAAACAATTTCAATATTTTACTTCTTCTTCATCACCAAATTTTAGGTTACTTCATCACTAAGAAACTAAGTTAAAAGACAATTAATTAATGACACATATTTTATATACATTGGTAATAATTTAAATTATATAACAAGGCTCGATAGTATATTCGTTGACCATATTCACATTGTGTTATTGTATATTAGATGTAAACAATTTCAATATTTTTCTTTATCTCCATCACCAAATTTCAGGTAACTTCTTCACTAAGACACTAAGTTAAAAGACTATTAGTTAATAACACATATTCCATATGCATTGGTAATAATTATAATTAAATAATAAGGCAGGATAGTATATTTATTCGCCATACTCATATGATATTTTGGTATAATAGATTTAAATAATTTCAATATTTTTCTTCCTCTCCATCACCAAATTTTAGGTTACTTCTTCACGAAAAAACTAATTTAAAAGACTATTAATTAATGACACATATTTCATATACATTGGTAATAATTAAAATTATATAACAAGGCTCGATAGTTTATTTGTTCACCATATTCACAATGTGTTATGGTATAATAGATGTAAACAATTTCATTTTTGTTTTCTTCTCTATCGCAAAAATTTAGGCTACTTCATCACTAAGAAACTTAGTTAAAAGACTATTAATTAATGACACATATTTCATATACATTGGTAATAATTTAAATTATATAATGCGGCCCGATAGTATATTTATTCACCATACTCATATGGTATTATAATATAATAATTGTAAACAATTTCAATATTTTACTTCTTCTTCATCACCAAATTTTAGGTTACTTCATCACTAAGAAACTAAGTTAAAAGACAATTAATTAATGACACATATTTTATATACATTGGTAATAATTTAAATTATATAACAAGGCTCGATAGTATATTCGTTGACCATATTCACATTGTGTTATTGTATATTAGATGTAAACAATTTCAATATTTTTCTTTATCTCCATCACCAAATTTCAGGTAACTTCTTCACTAAGACACTAAGTTAAAAGACTATTAGTTAATAACACATATTCCATATGCATTGGTAATAATTATAATTAAATAATAAGGCAGGATAGTATATTTATTCGCCATACTCATATGATATTTTGGTATAATAGATTTAAATAATTTCAATATTTTTCTTCCTCTCCATCACCAAATTTTAGGTTACTTCTTCACGAAAAAACTAATTTAAAAGACTATTAATTAATGACACATATTTCATATACATTGGTAATAATTAAAATTATATAACAAGGCTCGATAGTTTATTTGTTCACCATATTCACAATGTGTTATGGTATAATAGATGTAAACAATTTCATTTTTGTTTTCTTCTCTATCGCAAAAATTTAGGCTACTTCATCACTAAGAAACTTAGTTAAAAGGCTATTAATTAATGACACATATTTCATATACATTGGTAATAATTTAAATTATATAATGCGGCCCGATAGTATATTTATTCACCATACTCATATGGTATTATAATATAATAATTGTAAACAATTTCAATATTTTACTTCTTCTCCATCACCAAATTTTAGGTTACTTCATCACTAAGAAACTAAGTTAAAAGACAATTAATTAATGACACATATTTTATATACATTGATAATAATTGAAATTATATAACAACGCTCGATAGTATATTCGTTCACCATATTCACATCGTGTTATTGTATATTAGATGTAAACAATTTCAA
Source organism: Vicia faba (assembly GCA_948472305.1). Taxonomy (NCBI): domain Eukaryota; kingdom Viridiplantae; phylum Streptophyta; class Magnoliopsida; order Fabales; family Fabaceae; genus Vicia; species Vicia faba. The sequence goes on along the minus strand of OX451738.1, from coordinate 272,183,851 downwards.
TATTTTTCTTTATCTCCATCACCAAATTTCAGGTAACTTCTTCACTTAGACACTAAGTTAAAAGACTATTAGTTAATAACACATATTCCATATGCATTGGTAATAATTCTAATTAAATAATAAGTCACGATAGTATATTTATTCGCCATACTCATATGATATTATGGTATAATAGATGTAAATAATTTCAATATTTTTCTTCTTCTCCATCACCAAATTTTAGGTTACTTCTTCACTAAGAAACTAAGTTAAAAGACTATTAATTAATGAAACATATTTCTTATACATTGGTAATAATTCAAATTATATAACAAGGCTTAATAGTTTATTTTTTCACCATATTCACATTGTGTTATGGTATTATAGATGTAAACAATTTCAATATTTTTCTTCTTCTCCATCACCAAATTTTAGGTTACTTCATCACTAAGAAACTAAGTTAAAAGACTTTTAATTAATGACACATATTTCATAAAAATGTGTAATAATTAAAATTATATAACAAGGCTCGATAGTATATTTGTTAACCGTATTCATATGCTATACTGATATAATAGTTGTAAACAATTTCAACATTTTTCTTCTTCTCTATCACCAAAATTTAGGTTAATCCAACACTAAGAAACTTAGTTAAAAGACTAGTAATTAATGACACATATTTCATATACATTGATAATAATTCAAATTATATAATGAGGCTCGAGAGTATATTTATTCACCATAATGATATGGTATTATGGTATAATAATTGTAAACAATTTCAATATTTTACTTCTTCTCCATCACCAATTATTAGGTTACTTCATCACTAAGAAACTAAGTTAAAAGACAATTAATTAATGACACATATTTTATATACATTGGTAATAATTAAAATTATATAACAAGACTCGATAGTATATTCGTTCACCGTATTCACATTGTGTTATGGTATAATAGATGTAAACAATTTCAATGTTTTTCTTCTTCTCCATCACCAAATTTCAGGTTACTTCTTTACTAAGACACTAAGTTAAAAGACTATTAATTAATAACACATATTTCATATGCATTGGTAATAATTCTAATTATATAATGAGGCTCGATAGTATATTTATTCGCCATACTTATATGATATTTTGGTATAATAGATTTAAATAATTTCAATATTTTTCTTCTTCTCCATCACCATATTTTAGGTTACTTCTTCACGAAAAAACTAATTTAAAAGATTATTAATTAATGACACATATTTCATATACATTGGTAATAATTAAAATTATATAACAAGGCTCGATAGTTTATTTGTTCACCATATTCACATTGTGTTATGGTATAATAGATGTAAACAATTTCAATTTTTTTTTCTTCTCTATCGCAAAAATTTAGGCTACTTCATCACTAAGAAACTTAGTTAAAAGACTATTAATTAATGACACATATTTCATATACATTGGTAATAATTTAAATTATATAATGCGGCCCGATAGTATATTTATTCACCATACTCATATGGTATTATAATATAATAATTGTAAACAATTTCAATATTTTACTTCTTCTTCATCACCAAATTTTAGGTTACTTCATCACTAAGAAACTAAGTTAAAAGACAATTAATTAATGACACATATTTTATATACATTGGTAATAATTTAAATTATATAACAAGGCTCGATAGTATATTCGTTGACCATATTCACATTGTGTTATTGTATATTAGATGTAAACAATTTCAATATTTTTCTTTATCTCCATCACCAAATTTCAGGTAACTTCTTCACTAAGACACTAAGTTAAAAGACTATTAGTTAATAACACATATTCCATATGCATTGGTAATAATTATAATTAAATAATAAGGTAGGATAATATATTTATTCGCCATACTCATATGATATTTTGGTATAATAGATTTAAATAATTTCAATATTTTTCTTCCTCTCCATCACCAAATTTTAGGTTACTTCTTCACGAAAAAACTAATTTAAAAGACTATTAATTAATGACACATATTTCATATACATTGGTAATAATTAAAATTATATAACAAGGCTCGATAGTTTATTTGTTCACCATATTCACAATGTGTTATGGTATAATAGATGTAAACAATTTCATTTTTGTTTTCTTCTCTATCGCAAAAATTTAGGCTACTTCATCACTAAGAAACTTAGTTAAAAGACTATTAATTAATGACACATATTTCATATACATTGGTAATAATTTAAATTATATAATGCGGCCCGATAGTATATTTATTCACCATACTCATATGGTATTATAATATAATAATTGTAAACAATTTCAATATTTTACTTCTTCTTCATCACCAAATTTTAGGTTACTTCATCACTAAGAAACTAAGTTAAAAGACAATTAATTAATGACACATATTTTATATACATTGGTAATAATTTAAATTATATAACAAGGCTCGATAGTATATTCGTTCACCATATTCACATTGTGTTATTGTATATTAGATGTAAACAATTTCAATATTTTTCTTTATCTCCATCACCAAATTTCAGGTAACATCTTCACTAAGACACTAAGTTAAAAGACTATTAGTTAGTAACACATATTCCATATGAATTGGTAATAATTCTAATTAAATAATAAGGCATGATAGTATATTTATTCGCCATACTCATATGATATTATGGTATAATAGATGTAAATAATTTCAATATTTTTCTTCTTCTCCATCACCAAATTTTAGGTTACTTCTTCACTAAGAAACTATGTTAAAAGACTATTAATTAATGAAACATATTTCATATACATTGGTAATAATTCAAATTATATAACAAGGCTTAATAGTTTATTTTTTCACCATATTCACATTGTGTTATGGTATAATATATGTAAACAATTTCAATATTTTTCTTCTTCTCCATCACCAAATTTTGGGTTACTTCATCACTAAGAAAGTAAGTTAAAAGACTTTTAATTAATGACACATATTTCATAAAAATTGGTAATAATTAAAATTATATAACAAGGCTCGATAGTATATTTGTTCACCATATTCATATGCTATACTGGTATAATAGTTGTAAACAATTTCAACATTTTTCTTCTTCTCTATCACCAAAATTTAGGTTACTCCGTCACTAAGAAACTTAGTTAAAAGACTAGTAATTAATGACACATATTTCATATACATTGGTAATAATTCAAATTATATAATGAGGCTCGATAGTATATTTATTCACCATAATCATATGGTATTATGGTATAATAATTATAAACAATTTCAATATTTTACTTCTTCTCCATCACCAATTATTAGGTTACTTCATAACTAAGAAACTAAGTTAAAAGACAATTAATTAATGACACATATTTTATATACATTGGTAATAATTCAAATTATATAACAAGACTCGATAGTATATTCGTTCACCGTATTCACAATGTGTTATGGTATAATAGATGTAAACAATTTCAATATTTTTCTTCTTCTCCATCACCAAATTTCAGGTTACTTCTTCACTAAGACACTAAGTTAAAAGACTATTAATTAATAACACATATTTCATATGCATTGGTAATAATTCTAATTATATAATGAGGCTCGATAGTATATTTATTCTCCATACTCATATGATATTTTGGTATAATAGATTTAAATAATTTCAATATTTTTCTTCTTCTCCATCACCAAATTTTAGGTTACTTCTTCACTAAAAAACTAATTTAAAAGACTATTAATTAATGACACATATTTCATATACATTGGTAATAATTAAAATTATATAACAAGGCTCGATAGTTTATTTGTTCACCATATTCACATTCTGTTATGGTATAATAGATGTAAACAATTTCATTTTTTTCTTCTTCTCTATCGCAAAAATTTAGGCTACTTCATCACTAAGAAACTTAGTTAAAAGACTGTTAATTAATGACACATATTTCATATACGTTGGTATAAATTTAAATTATATAATGCGGCCCGATAGTATATTTATTCACCATATTTATATGGTATTCAAGTATAATAGTTGTAAACAATTTCAATATTTTTCTTCTTCTCCATCACCAAATTTTAGGTTACATCATCCCTAAGAAACTAAGTTAAAAGACTTTTAAATAATTACACATATTTCATATACATTGGTAATAATTCAAATTATATAACAAGGCTCGATAGTTTATTTGTTCACCATATTCACATTGTGTTATGGTATAATAGATGTAAACAATTTTAATATTTTTCTTCTTCTCTATCACCAAAATTTAGGTTACTTCATCACTAAGGAACTTAGTTAAAAGACTATTAATTAATGACACATATTTCATATACATTGGTAATAATTAAAATTATATAACAAGGCTCGATAGTTTATTTGTTCACCATATTCACATTGTGTTATGGTATAATAGATGTAAACAATTTCAATATTTTTCTTCTTCTCCATCACCAAATTTCAGGATACTTCATCACTAAGAAACTAAGTTAAAAGACTTTTAATTAGTGACACATATTTCATATACATTAGTAATAATTAAAATTATATAACAAGGCTCGATAGTATATTTGTTTTACCATATTTATATGGTATTCAAGTATAATAGTTGTAAACAATTTCAATATTTTTCTTCTTCTCCATCACCAAATTTTAGGTTACATCATCCCTAAGAAACTAAGTTAAAAGACTATTAAATAATGACACATATTTCATATACATTGGTAATAATTCAAATTATATAACAAGGCTCGATAGTTTATTTGTTCACCGTATTCACATTGTGTTATGGTATAATAGATGTAAACAATTTTAATGTTTTTCTCCTTCTCTATCACCAAAATTTAGGTTACTTCATCACTAAGAAACTTAGTTAAAAGACTATTAATTAATGACACATATTTCATATACATTGGTAATAATTAAAATTATATAACAAGGCTCGATAGTTTATTTGTTCACCATATTCAAATTGTGTTATGGTATAATAGATGTAAACAATTTCATATTTTTCTTCTTCTCCATCACCAAATTTCAGGTTACTTCTTCACTAAGACACTAAGTTAAAAGACTATTAATTAATAACACATATTTCATATGCATTGGTAATAATTCTAATTATATAATGAGGCTCGATAGTATATTTATTCGCCATACTCATATGATATTATGGTATAATAGATTTAAACAATTTCAATATTTTTTCTTCTTCTCCATCACCAAATTTTAGGTTACTTCTTCAATAAAAACTAATTTAAAAGACTATTAATTAATGAAACATATTTCATATACATTGGTAATAATTAAAATTATATAACAAGGCTCGATAGTATATTCGTTCACCGTATTCACATTGTGTTATGGTATAATAGATGTAAACAATTTCAATATTTTCTTCTTCTCCATCACCAAATTTCAGGTTACTTCTTCACTAAGACACTAAGTTAAAAGACTATTAATTAATAACACATATTTCATATGCATTGGTAATAATTCTAATTATATAATGAGGCTAGATAGTATATTTATTCGCCATACTCATATGATATTATGGTATAATAGATTTAAATAATTTCAATATTTTTCTTCTTCTCCATCACCAAATTTAGGTTACTTCTTCACTAAAAAACTAATTTAAAAGACTATTAATTAATGAAACATATTTGATATACGTTGGTAATAATTCAAATTTTATAACAAGGCTTAATAGTTTATTTTTTCACCATATTCAGATTGTGTTATGGTATAATAGATGTAAACAATTTCAATATTTTTATTCTTCTCCATTACCAAATTTCAGGTTACTTGATCACTAAGAAACTAAGTTAAAAGACTTTTAATTAGTGACACATATTTCATATACATTGAAAATAATTAAAATTATATTACAAGGCTCGATAGTATATTTGTTCACCATATTTATATGGTATTCAAGTATAATAGTTGTAAACAATTTCAATATTTTTCTTCTTCTCCATCACCAAATTTTAGGTTACTTCATCCCTAAGAAACTAAGTTAAAAGACTATTAAATAATGACACATATTTCATATACATTGGTAATAATTCAAATTCTATAACAAGGCTCGATAGTTTATTTGTTCACCGTATTCACATTGTGTTATGGTATAATAGATGTAAACAATTTCAATATTTTTCTTCTTCTCTATCACCAAAATTTAGGTTACTTCATCACTAAGAAACTTAGTTAAAAGATTATTAATTAATGATACATATTTCATATACATGGTAATAATTAAAATTATATAATAAGGCTCGATAGTTTATTTGTTCACCATATTCACATTGTGTTATGGTATAATATATGTAAACAATTTCATTTTTTTTCTTCTTCTCTATCGCAAAAATTTAGGCTACTTCATCACTAAGAAACTTAGTTAAAAGACTATGAATTAATGACACATATTTCATAATACATTGTTAATAATTCAAATTATATAACATGGCTTAATAGTTTATTTTTTCACCATATTCACATTGTGTTATGGTCATAATAGATGTAAACAATTTCAATATTTTTCTTCTTCTCGATCACCAAATTTTCAGGTAACTTCTTCACTAAGACACTAAGTTAAAAGACAATTAATTAATAACACATATTCCATATGCATTGTTAATAATTCTAATTAAATAATAAGGCTCGATAATATTTATTCGCCATACTCATATGATATTATGGTATAATAGATGTAAATAATTTCAATATTTTTATTCTTCTCCATCACCAAATTTTAGGTTACTTCTTCACTAAAAAACTAAGTTAAAAGACTATTAATTAATGAAACATATTTCATATACATTGGTAATAATTCAAATTATATAACAAGGCTTAATAGTTTATTTTTTCACCATATTCACATTGTGTTATTGTATATTAGATGTAAACAATTTCAATATTTTACTTCTTCTCCATCACCAAATTTTAGGTTACTTCATCACTAATAAACTAAGTTAAAAGACAATTAATTAATGACACATATTTTATATACATTGATAATAATTGAAATTATATAACAAGGCTCGATAGTATATTCGTTCACCATATTCACATTGTGTTATTGTATATTAGATGTAAACAATTTCAATATTTTTCTTTATCTCCATCACCAAATTTCAGGTAACTTCTTCACTAAGACACTAAGTTAAAAGACTATTAGTTAATAACACATATTCCATATGCATTGGTAATAATTCTAATTATATAATGACGCTCGATAGTATATTTATTCGCCATACTAATATGATATTTTGGTATAATAGATTTAAATAATTTCAATATTTTTCTTCTTCTCCATCACCAAATTTTAGGTTACTTCTTCACGAAAAAACTAAATTAAAAGACTATTAATTAATGACACATATTTCATATACATTGGTAATAATTAAAATTATATAACAAGGCTCGATAGTTTATTTGTTCACCATATTCACATTGTGTTATGGTATAATAGATGTAAACAATTTCATTTTTTTTTCTTCTCTATCGCAAAAATTTAGGCTACTTCATCACTAAGAAACTTAGTTAAAAGACTTTTAATTAATGACACATATTTCATATAAATTGGTAATAATTAAAATTATATAACAAGGCTCGATAGTATATTTGTTCACCATTTTCATATGCTATACTGGAATAATAGTTGTAAACAATTTCAACATTTTTCTTCTTCTCTATCACCAAAATTTAGGTTACTCCGTCACTAAGAAACTTAGTTAAAAGACTAGTAATTAATGACACATATTTCATATACATTGGTAATAATTCAAATTATATAATAAGGCTCGATAGTATATTTATTCACCATACTCATATGGTATTATGATATAATAATTGTAAACAATTTCAATATTTTACTTCTTCTCCATCACCAAATATTAGGTTACTTCGTCACTAATAAACTAAGTTAAAAGACAATTAATTAATGACACATATTTTATATACATTGGTAATAATTAAAATTATATAACAAGGCTCGATAGTATATTCGTTCACCGTATTCACATTGTGTTATGGTATAATAGATGTAAACAATTTCAATATTTTTCTTCTTCTCCATCACCAAATTTCAGGTTACTTCTTCACTAAGACACTAAGTTAAAAGACTATTAATTAATAACACATATTTCATATACATTGGTATTAATTCTAATTATATGATGAGGCTCGATAGTATATTTATTCGCCATACTCATATGATATTATGGTATAATAGATTTAAATAATTTCAATATTTTTCTTCTTCTCCATCACCAAATTTTAGGTTACTTCTTCACTAAAAAACTAATTTAAAAGACTATTAATTACTGAAACATATTTCATATACATTGGTAATAATTCAAATTATATAACAATGCTTAATAGTTTATTTTTTCACCATATTCACATTGTGTTATGGTATAATAGATGTAAACAATTTCAATATTTTTCTTCTTCTCCATCACCAAATTTCAGGATACTTCATCACTAAGAAACTAAGTTAAAAGACTTTTAATTGGTGACACATATTTCATATACATTAGTAATAATTAAAATTATATAACAAGGCTCGATAGTATATTTGTTTTACCATATTTATATGGTATTCAAGTATAATAGTTGTAAACAATTTCAAGATTTTTCTTCTTCTCCATCACCAATTTTTAGGTTACATCATCCCTAAGAAACTAAGTTAAAAGACTATTAAATAATGACACATATTTCATATACATTGGTAATAATTCAAATTATATAACAAGGCTCGATAGTTTATTTGTTCACCGTATTCACATTGTGTTATGGTATAATAGATGTAAACAATTTTAATGTTTTTCTCCTTCTCTATCACCAAAATTTAGGTTACTTCATCACTAAGAAACTTAGTTAAAAGACTATTAATTAATGACACATATTTCATATACATTGGTAATAATTAAAATTATATAACAAGGCTCGATAGTTTATTTGTTCACCATATTCAAATTGTGTTATGGTATAATAGATGTAAACAATTTCAATATTTTTCTTCTTCTCCATCACCAAATTTCAGGTTACTTCTTCACTAAGACACTAAATTAAAAGACTATTAATTAATAACACATATTTCATATGCATTGGTAATAATTCTAATTATATAATGAGGCTCGATAGTATATTTATTCGCCATACTCATATGATATTATGGTATAATAGATTTAAACAATTTCAATATTTTTCTTCTTCTCCATCACCAAATTTTAGGTTACTTCTTCACTAAAAAACTAATTTAAAAGACTATTAATTAATGAAACATATTTCATATACATTGGTAATAATTCAAATTATATAACAAGGCTTAATAGTTTATTTTTTCACCATATTCACATTGTGTTATGGTATAATAGATGTAAACAATTTCAATATTTTTCTTCTTCTCCATCACCAAATTTTAGGTTACTTCATCACTAAGAAACTAAGTTAAAAGACTTTTATTTAATGAAACATATTTCATAAAAATTGGTAATAATTAAAATTATATAACAAAGCTCAATAATATATTTGTTCACCATATTCATATGCTATACTGGTATAATAGTTGTAAACAATTTCAACATTTTTCTTCTTCTCTATCACCAAAATTTAGGTTACTCCGTCACTAAGAAACTTAGTTAAAAGACTAGTAATTAATGACACATATTTCATATACATTGGTAATAATTCAAATTATATAATGAGGCTCGATAGTATATTTATTCACCATTATCATATGGTATCATGGTATAATAATTGTAAACAATTTCAATATTTTACTTCTTCTCCATCACCAATTATTAGGTTACTTCATCACTAAGAAACTAAGTTAAAAGACAATTAATTAATGACACATATTTTATATACATTGGTAATAATTAAAATTATATAACAAGATTCGATAGTATATTCGTTCACCGTATTCACAATGTGTTATGGTACAATAGATGTAAAACATTTCAATATGTTTCTTCTTCTCCATCACCAAATTTCAGGTTACTTCTTCACTAAGACACTAAGTTAAAAGACTATTAATTAATAACACATATTTTATATGCATTGGTAATAATTCTAATTATATAATGAGGCTCGATAGTATATTTATTCGCCATACTCATATGATATTTTGGTATAATAGATTTAAATAATTTCAATATTTTTCTTCTTCTCCATCACCAAATTTTAAGTTACTTCTTCACTAAAAAACTAATTTAAAAGACTATTAATTAATGACACATATTTCATATACATTGGTAATAATTAAAATTATATAACAAGGCTCGGTAGTTTATTTGTTCACCATATTCACATTGTGTTATGGTATAATAGATGTAAACAATTTCATTTTTTTTTTCTTCTGTATCGCAAAAATTTAGGCTACTTCATCACTAAGAAACTTAGTTAAAAGACTATTAATTAATGACACATATTTCATATACATTGGTAATAATTTAAATTATATAATGCGGCCCGATAGTATATTTATTCACCATACTCATATGGTATTATAATATAATAATTGTAAACAATTTCAATATTTTACTTCTTCTCCATCACCAAATTTTAGGTTACTTCATCACTAAGAAACTAAGTTAAAAGACAATTAATTAATGACACATATTTTATATACATTGATAATAATTGAAATTATATAACAAGGCTCGATAGTATATTCGTTCACCATATTCACATTGTGTTATTGTATATTAGATGTAAACAATTTCAATATTTTTCTTTATCTCCATCACCAAATTTCAGGTAACTTCTTCACTAAGACACTAAGTTAAAAGACTATTAGTTAATAACACATATTCCATATGCATTGTTAATAATTCTAATTATATAATGACGCTCGATAGTATATTTATTCGCCATACTAATATGATATTTTGGTATAATAGATTTAAATAATTTCAATATTTTTCTTCTTCTCCATCACCAAATTTTAGGTTACTTCTTCACGAAAAAACTAATTTAAAAGACTATTAATTAATGACACATATTTCATATACATTGGTAATAATTAAAATTATATAACAAGGCTCGATAGTTTATTTGTTCACCATATTCACATTGTGTTATGGTATAATAGATGTAAACAATTTCATTTTTTTTTCTTCTCTATCGCAAAAATTTAGGCTACTTCATCACTAAGAAACTTAGTTAAAAGACTTTTAATTAATGACACATATTTCATATAAATTGGTAATAATTAAAATTATATAACAAGGCTCGATAGTATATTTGTTCACCATTTTCATATGCTATACTGGAATAATAGTTGTAAACAATTTCAACATTTTTCTTCTTCTCTATCACCAAAATTTAGGTTACTCCGTCACTAAGAAACTTAGTTAAAAGACTAGTAATTAATGACACATATTTCATATACATTGGTAATAATTCAAATTATATAATAAGGCTCGATAGTATATTTATTCACCATACTCATATGGTATTATGATATAATAATTGTAAACAATTTCAATATTTTACTTCTTCTCCATCACCAAATATTAGGTTACTTCGTCACTAATAAACTAAGTTAAAAGACAATTAATTAATGACACATATTTTATATACATTGGTAATAATTAAAATTATATAACAAGGCTCGATAGTATATTCGTTCACCGTATTCACATTGTGTTATGGTATAATAGATGTAAACAATTTCAATATTTTTCTTCTTCTCCATCACCAAATTTCAGGTTACTTCTTCACTAAGACACTAAGTTAAAAGACTATTAATTAATAACACATATTTCATATACATTGGTAATAATTCTAATTATATGATGAGGCTCGATAGTATATTTATTCGCCATACTCATATGATATTATGGTATAATAGATTTAAATAATTTCAATATTTTTCTTCTTCTCCATCACCAAATTTTAGGTTACTTCTTCACTAAAAAACTAATTTAAAAGACTATTAATTACTGAAACATATTTCATATACATTGGTAATAATTCAAATTATATAACAATGCTTAATAGTTTATTTTTTCACCATATTCACATTGTGTTATGGTATAATAGATGTAAACAATTTCAATATTTTTCTTCTTCTCCATCACCAAATTTCAGGATACTTCATCACTAAGAAACTAAGTTAAAAGACTTTTAATTGGTGACACATATTTCATATACATTAGTAATAATTAAAATTATATAACAAGCCTCGATAGTATATTTGTTTTACCATATTTATATGGTATTCAAGTATAATAGTTGTAAACAATTTCAATATTTTTCTTCTTCTCCATCACCAAATTTTAGGTTACATCATCCCTAAGAAACTAAGTTAAAAGACTATTAAATAATGACACATATTTCATATACATTGGTAATAATTCAAATTATATAACAAGGCTCGATAGTTTATTTGTTCACCGTATTCACATTGTGTTATGGTATAATAGATGTAAACAATTTTAATGTTTTTCTCCTTCTCTATCACCAAAATTTAGGTTACTTCATCACTAAGAAACTTAGTTAAAAGACTATTAATTAATGACACATATTTCATATACATTGGTAATAATTAAAATTATATAACAAGGCTCGATAGTTTATTTGTTCACCATATTCAAATTGTGTTATGGTATAATAGATGTAAACAATTTCAATATTTTTCTTCTTCTCCATCACCAAATTTCAGGTTACTTCTTCACTAAGACACTAAGTTAAAAGACTATTAATTAATAACACATATTTCATATGCATTGGTAATAATTCTAATTATATAATGAGGCTCGATAGTATATTTATTCGCCATACTCATATGATATTATGGTATAATAGATTTAAACAATTTCAATATTTTTCTTCTTCTCCATCACCAAATTTTAGGTTACTTCTTCAATAAAAAACTAATTTAAAAGACTATTAATTAATGAAACATATTTCATATACATTGGTAATAATTAAAATTATATAACAAGGCTCGATAGTATATTCGTTCACCGTATTCACATTGTGTTATGGTATAATAGATGTAAACAATTTCAATATTTTCTTCTTCTCCATCACCAAATTTCAGGTTACTTCTTCACTAAGACACTAAGTTAAAAGACTATTAATTAATAACACATATTTCATATGCATTGGTAATAATTCTAATTATATAATGAGGCTGGATAGTATATTTATTCGCCATACTCATATGATATTATGGTATAATAGATTTAAATAATTTCAATATTTTTCTTCTTCTCCATCACCAAATTTTAGGTTACTTCTTCACTAAAAAACTAATTTAAAAGACTATTAATTAATGAAACATATTTGATATACGTTGGTAATAATTCAAATTTTATAACAAGGCTTAATAGTTTATTTTTTCACCATATTCAGATTGTGTTATGGTATAATAGATGTAAACAATTTCAATATTTTTATTCTTCTCCATCACCAAATTTCAGGTTACTTGATCACTAAGAAACTAAGTTAAAAGACTTTTAATTAGTGACACATATTTCATATACATTGAAAATAATTAAAATTATATTACAAGGCTCGATAGTATATTTGTTCACCATATTTATATGGTATTCAAGTATAATAGTTGTAAACAATTTCAATATTTTTCTTCTTCTCCATCACCAAATTTTAGGTTACTTCATCCCTAAGAAACTAAGTTAAAAGACTATTAAATAATGACACATATTTCATATACATTGGTAATAATTCAAATTCTATAACAAGGCTCGATAGTTTATTTGTTCACCGTATTCACATTGTGTTATGGTATAATAGATGTAAACAATTTCAATATTTTTCTTCTTCTCTATCACCAAAATTTAGGTTACTTCATCACTAAGAAACTTAGTTAAAAGATTATTAATTAATGATACATATTTCATATACATTGGTAATAATTAAAATTATATAATAAGGCTCGATAGTTTATTTGTTCACCATATTCACATTGTGTTATGGTATAATATATGTAAACAATTTCATTTTTTTTCTTCTTCTCTATCGCAAAAATTTAGGCTACTTCATCACTAAGAAACTTAGTTAAAAGACTATGAATTAATGACACATATTTCATATACATTGTTAATAATTCAAATTATATAACATGGCTTAATAGTTTATTTTTTCACCATATTCACATTGTGTTATGGTATAATAGATGTAAACAATTTCAATATTTTTCTTCTTCTCGATCACCAAATTTCAGGTAACTTCTTCACTAAGACACTAAGTTAAAAGACAATTAATTAATAACACATATTCCATATGCATTGTTAATAATTCTAATTAAATAATAAGGCTCGATAATATATTTATTCGCCATACTCATATGATATTATGGTATAATAGATGTAAATAATTTCAATATTTTTATTCTTCTCCATCACCAAATTTTAGGTTACTTCTTCACTAAAAAACTAAGTTAAAAGACTATTAATTAATGAAACATATTTCATATACATTGGTAATAATTCAAATTATATAACAAGGCTTAATAGTTTATTTTTTCACCATATTCACATTGTGTTATTGTATATTAGATGTAAACAATTTCAATATTTTACTTCTTCTCCATCACCAAATTTTAGGTTACTTCATCACTAAGAAACTAAGTTAAAAGACAATTAATTAATGACACATATTTTATATACATTGATAATAATTGAAATTATATAACAAGGCTCGATAGTATATTCGTTCACCATATTCACATTGTGTTATTGTATATTAGATGTAAACAATTTCAATATTTTTCTTTATCTCCATCACCAAATTTCAGGTAACTTCTTCACTAAGACACTAAGTTAAAAGACTATTAGTTAATAACACATATTCCATATGCATTGGTAATAATTCTAATTATATAATGACGCTCGATAGTATATTTATTCGCCATACTAATATGATATTTTGGTATAATAGATTTAAATAATTTCAATATTTTTCTTCTTCTCCATCACCAAATTTTAGGTTACTTCTTCACGAAAAAACTAATTTAAAAGACTATTAATTAATGACACATATTTCATATACATTGGTAATAATTAAAATTATATAACAAGGCTCGATAGTTTATTTGTTCACCATATTCACATTGTGTTATGGTATAATAGATGTAAACAATTTCATTTTTTTTTCTTCTCTATCGCAAAAATTTAGGCTACTTCATCACTAAGAAACTTAGTTAAAAGACTTTTAATTAATGACACATATTTCATATAAATTGGTAATAATTAAAATTATATAACAAGGCTCGATAGTATATTTGTTCACCATTTTCATATGCTATACTGGAATAATAGTTGTAAACAATTTCAACATTTTTCTTCTTCTCTATCACCAAAATTTAGGTTACTCCGTCACTAAGAAACTTAGTTAAAAGACTAGTAATTAATGACACATATTTCATATACATTGGTAATAATTCAAATTATATAATAAGGCTCGATAGTATATTTATTCACCATACTCATATGGTATTATGATATAATAATTGTAAACAATTTCAATATTTTACTTCTTCTCCATCACCAAATATTAGGTTACTTCGTCACTAATAAACTAAGTTAAAAGACAATTAATTAATGACACATATTTTATATACATTGGTAATAATTAAAATTATATAACAAGGCTCGATAGTATATTCGTTCACCGTATTCACATTGTGTTATGGTATAATAGATGTAAACAATTTCAATATTTTTCTTCTTCTCCATCACCAAATTTCAGGTTACTTCTTCACTAAGACACTAAGTTAAAAGACTATTAATTAATAACACATATTTCATATACATTGGTAATAATTCTAATTATATGATGAGGCTCGATAGTATATTTATTCGCCATACTCATATGATATTATGGTATAATAGATTTAAATAATTTCAATATTTTTCTTCTTCTCCATCAGCAAATTTTAGGTTACTTCTTCACTAAAAAACTAATTTAAAAGACTATTAATTACTGAAACATATTTCATATACATTGGTAATAATTCAAATTATATAACAATGCTTAATAGTTTATTTTTTCACCATATTCACATTGTGTTATGGTATAATAGATGTAAACAATTTCAATATTTTTCTTCTTCTCCATCACCAAATTTCAGGATACTTCATCACTAAGAAACTAAGTTAAAAGACTTTTAATTGGTGACACATATTTCATATACATTAGTAATAATTAAAATTATATAACAAGGCTCGATAGTATATTTGTTTTACCATATTTATATGGTATTCAAGTATAATAGTTGTAAACAATTTCAATATTTTTCTTCTTCTCCATCACCAATTTTTAGGTTACATCATCCCTAAGAAACTAAGTTAAAAGACTATTAAATAATGACACATATTTCATATACATTGGTAATAATTCAAATTATATAACAAGGCTCGATAGTTTATTTGTTCACCGTATTCACATTGTGTTATGGTATAATAGATGTAAACAATTTTAATGTTTTTCTCCTTCTCTATCACCAAAATTTAGGTTACTTCATCACTAAGAAACTTAGTTAAAAGACTATTAATTAATGACACATATTTCATATACATTGGTAATAATTAAAATTATATAACAAGGCTCGATAGTTTATTTGTTCACCATATTCAAATTGTGTTATGGTATAATAGATGTAAACAATTTCAATATTTTTCTTCTTCTCCATCACCAAATTTCAGGTTACTTCTTCACTAAGACACTAAGTTAAAAGACTATTAATTAATAACACATATTTCATATGCATTGGTAATAATTCTAATTATATAATGAGGCTCGATAGTATATTTATTCGCCATACTCATATGATATTATGGTATAATAGATTTAAACAATTTCAATATTTTTCTTCTTCTCCATCACCAAATTTTAGGTTACTTCTTCACTAAAAAACTAATTTAAAAGACTATTAATTAATGAAACATATTTCATATACATTGGTAATAATTCAAATTATATAACAAGGCTTAATAGTTTATTTTTTCACCATATTCACATTGTGTTATGGTATAATAGATGTAAACAATTTCAATATTTTTCTTCTTCTCCATCACCAAATTTTAGGTTACTTCATCACTAAGAAACTAAGTTAAAAGACTTTTATTTAATGAAACATATTTCATAAAAATTGGTAATAATTAAAATTATATAACAAAGCTCGATAGTATATTTGTTCACCATATTCATATGCTATACTGGTATAATAGTTGTAAACAATTTCAACATTTTTCTTCTTCTCTATCACCAAAATTTAGGTTACTCCGTCACTAAGAAACTTAGTTAAAAGACTAGTAATTAATGACACATATTTCATATACATTGGTAATAATTCAAATTATATAATGAGGCTCGATAGTATATTTATTCACCATTATCATATGGTATCATGGTATAATAATTGTAAACAATTTCAATATTTTACTTCTTCTCCATCACCAATTATTAGGTTACTTCATCACTAAGAAACTAAGTTAAAAGACAATTAATTAATGACACATATTTTATATACATTGGTAATAATTAAAATTATATAACAAGATTCGATAGTATATTCGTTCACCGTATTCACAATGTGTTATGGTACAATAGATGTAAAAAATTTCAATATTTTTCTTCTTCTCCATCACCAAATTTCAGGTTACTTCTTCACTAAGACACTAAGTTAAAAGACTATTAATTAATAACACATATTTTATATGCATTGGTAATAATTCTAATTATATAATGAGGCTCGATAGTATATTTATTCGCCATACTCATATGATATTTTGGTATAATAGATTTAAATAATTTCAATATTTTTCTTCTTCTCCATCACCAAATTTTAAGTTACTTCTTCACTAAAAAACTAATTTAAAAGACTATTAATTAATGACACATATTTCATATACATTGGTAATAATTAAAATTATATAACAAGGCTCGATAGTTTATTTGTTCACCATATTCACATTGTGTTATGGTATAATAGATGTAAACAATTTCATTTTTTTTTCTTCTGTATCGCAAAAATTTAGGCTACTTCATCACTAAGAAACTTAGTTAAAAGACTATTAATTAATGACACATATTTCATATACATTGGTAATAATTTAAATTATATAATGCGGCCCGATAGTATATTTATTCACCATACTCATATGGTATTATAATATAATAATTGTAAACAATTTCAATATTTTACTTCTTCTCCATCACCAAATTTTAGGTTACTTCATCACTAAGAAACTAAGTTAAAAGACAATTAATTAATGACACATATTTTATATACATTGATAATAATTGAAATTATATAACATGGCTCGATAGTATATTCGTTCACCATATTCACATTGTGTTATTGTATATTAGATGTAAACAATTTCAATATTTTTCTTTATCTCCATCACCAAATTTCAGGTAACTTCTTCACTAAGACACTAAGTTAAAAGACTATTAGTTAATAACACATATTCCATATGCATTGTTAATAATTCTAATTATATAATGACGCTCGATAGTATATTTATTCGCCATACTAATATGATATTTTGGTATAATAGATTTAAATAATTTCAATATTTTTCTTCTTCTCCATCACCAAATTTTAGGTTACTTCTTCACGAAAAAACTAATTTAAAAGACTATTAATTAATGACACATATTTCATATACATTGGTAATAATTAAAATTATATAACAAGGCTCGATAGTTTATTTGTTCACCATATTCACATTGTGTTATGGTATAATAGATGTAAACAATTTCATTTTTTTTTCTTCTCTATCGCAAAAATTTAGGCTACTTCATCACTAAGAAACTTAGTTAAAAGACTTTTAATTAATGACACATATTTCATATAAATTGGTAATATTTAAAATTATATAACAAGGCTCGATAGTATATTTGTTCACCATTTTCATATGCTATACTGGAATAATAGTTGTAAACAATTTCAACATTTTTCTTCTTCTCTATCACCAAAATTTAGGTTACTCCGTCACTAAGAAACTTAGTTAAAAGACTAGTAATTAATGACACATATTTCATATACATTGGTAATAATTCAAATTATATAATAAGGCTCGATAGTATATTTATTCACCATACTCATATGGTATTATGATATAATAATTGTAAACAATTTCAATATTTTACTTCTTCTCCATCACCAAATATTAGGTTACTTCGTCACTAATAAACTAAGTTAAAAGACAATTAATTAATGACACATATTTTATATACATTGGTAATAATTAAAATTATATAACAAGGCTCGATAGTATATTCGTTCACCGTATTCACATTGTGTTATGGTATAATAGATGTAAACAATTTCAATATTTTTCTTCTTCTCCATCACCAAATTTCAGGTTACTTCTTCACTAAGACACTAAGTTAAAAGACTATTAATTAATAACACATATTTCATATACATTGGTAATAATTCTAATTATATGATGAGGCTCGATAGTATATTTATTCGCCATACTCATATGATATTATGGTATAATAGATTTAAATAATTTCAATATTTTTCTTCTTCTCCATCACCAAATTTTAGGTTACTTCTTCACTAAAAAACTAATTTAAAAGACTATTAATTACTGAAACATATTTCATATACATTGGTAATAATTAAAATTATATAACAATGCTTAATAGTTTATTTTTTCACCATATTCACATTGTGTTATGGTATAATAGATGTAAACAATTTCAATATTTTTCTTCTTCTCCATCACCAAATTTCAGGATACTTCATCACTAAGAAACTAAGTTAAAAGACTTTTAATTGGTGACACATATTTCATATACATTAGTAATAATTAAAATTATATAACAAGCCTCGATAGTATATTTGTTTTACCATATTTATATGGTATTCAAGTATAATAGTTGTAAACAATTTCAATATTTTTCTTCTTCTCCATCACCAAATTTTAGGTTACATCATCCCTAAGAAACTAAGTTAAAAGACTATTAAATAATGACACATATTTCATATACATTGGTAATAATTCAAATTATATAACAAGGCTCGATAGTTTATTTGTTCACCGTATTCACATTGTGTTATGGTATAATAGATGTAAACAATTTTAATGTTTTTCTCCTTCTCTATCACCAAAATTTAGGTTACTTCATCACTAAGAAACTTAGTTAAAAGACTATTAATTAATGACACATATTTCATATACATTGGTAATAATTAAAATTATATAACAAGGCTCGATAGTTTATTTGTTCACCATATTCAAATTGTGTTATGGTATAATAGATGTAAACAATTTCAATATTTTTCTTCTTCTCCATCACCAAATTTCAGGTTACTTCTTCACTAAGACACTAAGTTAAAAGACTATAAATTAATAACACATATTTCATATGCATTGGTAATAATTCTAATTATATAATGAGGCTCGATAGTATATTTATTCGCCATACTCATATGATATTATGGTATAATAGATTTAAACAATTTCAATATTTTTCTTCTTCTCCATCACCAAATTTTAGGTTACTTCTTCAATAAAAAACTAATTTAAAAGACTATTAATTAATGAAACATATTTCATATACATTGGTAATAATTAAAATTATATAACAAGGCTCGATAGTATATTCGTTCACCGTATTCACATTGTGTTATGGTATAATAGATGTAAACAATTTCAATATTTTCTTCTTCTCCATCACCAAATTTCAGGTTACTTCTTCACTAAGACACTAAGTTAAAAGACTATTAATTAATAACACATATTTCATATGCATTGGTAATAATTCTAATTATATAATGAGGCTAGATAGTATATTTATTCGCCATACTCATATGATATTATGGTATAATAGATTTAAATAATTTCAATATTTTTCTTCTTCTCCATCACCAAATTTTAGGTTACTTCTTCACTAAAAAACTAATTTAAAAGACTATTAATTAATGAAACATATTTGATATACGTTGGTAATAATTCAAATTTTATAACAAGGCTTAATAGTTTATTTTTTCACCATATTCAGATTGTGTTATGGTATAATAGATGTAAACAATTTCAATATTTTTATTCTTCTCCATCACCAAATTTCAGGTTACTTGATCACTAAGAAACTAAGTTAAAAGACTTTTAATTAGTGACACATATTTCATATACATTGAAAATAATTAAAATTATATTACAAGGCTCGATAGTATATTTGTTCACCATATTTATATGGTATTCAAGTATAATAGTTGTAAACAATTTCAATATTTTTCTTCTTCTCCATCACCAAATTTTAGGTTACTTCATCCCTAAGAAACTAAGTTAAAAGACTATTAAATAATGACACATATTTCATATACATTGGTAATAATTCAAATTCTATAACAAGGCTCGATAGTTTATTTGTTCACCGTATTCACATTGTGTTATGGTATAATAGATGTAAACAATTTCAATATTTTTCTTCTTCTCTATCACCAAAATTTAGGTTACTTCATCACTAAGAAACTTAGTTAAAAGATTATTAATTAATGATACATATTTCATATACATTGGTAATAATTAAAATTATATAATAAGGCTCGATAGTTTATTTGTTCACCATATTCACATTGTGTTATGGTATAATATATGTAAACAATTTCATTTTTTTTCTTCTTCTCTATCGCAAAAATTTAGGCTACTTCATCACTAAGAAACTTAGTTAAAAGACTATGAATTAATGACACATATTTCATATACATTGTTAATAATTCAAATTATATAACATGGCTTAATAGTTTATTTTTTCACCATATTCACATTGTGTTATGGTATAATAGATGTAAACAATTTCAATATTTTTCTTCTTCTCGATCACCAAATTTCAGGTAACTTCTTCACTAAGACAGTAAGTTAAAAGACAATTAATTAATAACACATATTCCATATGCATTGTTAATAATTCTAATTAAATAATAAGGCTCGATAATATATTTATTCGCCATACTCATATGATATTATGGTATAATAGATGTAAATAATTTCAATATTTTTATTCTTCTCCATCACCAAATTTTAGGTTACTTCTTCACTAAAAAACTAAGTTAAAAGACTATTAATTAATGAAACATATTTCATATACATTGGTAATAATTCAAATTATATAACAAGGCTTAATAGTTTATTTTTTCACCATATTCACATTGTGTTATGGTATAATAGATGTAAACAATTTCAATATTTTTCTTCTTCTCCATCACCAAATTGTAGGTTACTTCATCACTAAGAAACTAAGTTAAAAGACTATTAATTAATGACACATATTTCATATAAATTGGTAATAATTAAAATTTATAACAAGGCTCGATAGTATATTTGTTCACCATATTCATATGTTATACTGGTATAATAGTTGTAAACAATTTCAACATTTTTCTTCTTCTCTATCACCAAAATTTAGGTTACTCCGTCACTAAGAAACTTAGTTAAAAGACTAGTAATTAATGACACATATTTCATATACATTGGTAATAATTCAAATTATATAATGAGGCTCGATAGTATATTTATTCACCATACTCATATGGTATTATGGTATAATAATTGTAAACAGTTTCAATATTTTACTTCTTCTCCATCACCAAATATTAGGTTACTTCGTCACTAAGAAACTAAGTTAAAAGACAATTAATTAATGACACATATTTTATATACATTGGTAATAATTAAAATTATATAACAAGGCTCGATAGTATATTTGTTCACCGTATTCACATTGTGTTATGGTATAATAGATATAAACAATTTCAATATTTTCTTCTTCTCCATCACCAAATTTCAGGTTACTTCTTCACTAAGACACTAAGTTAAAAGACTATTAATTAATAACACATATTTCATATGCATTGGTAATAATTCTAATTATATAATGAGGCTAGATAGTATATTTATTCGCCATACTCATATGATATTATGGTATAACAGATTTAAATAATTTCAATATTTTTCTTCTTCTCCATCACCAAATTTTAGGTTACTTCTTCACTAAAAAACTAATTTAAAAGACTATTAATTAATGAAACATATTTGATATACGTTGGTAATAATTCAAATTTTATAACAAGGCTTAATAGTTTATTTTTTCACCATATTCAGATTGTGTTATGGTATAATAGATGTAAACAATTTCAATATTTTTATTCTTCTCCATCACCAAATTTCAGGTTACTTGATCACTAAGAAACTAAGTTAAAAGACTTTTAATTAGTGACACATATTTCATATACATTGAAAATAATTAAAATTATATTACAAGGCTCGATAGTATATTTGTTCACCATATTTATATGGTATTCAAGTATAATAGTTGTAAACAATTTCAATATTTTTCTTCTTCTCCATCACCAAATTTTAGGTTACTTCATCCCTAAGAAACTAAGTTAAAAGACTATTAAATAATGACACATATTTCATATACATTGGTAATAATTCAAATTCTATAACAAGGTTCGATAGTTTATTTGTTCTCCGTATTCACATTGTGTTATGGTATAATAGATGTAAACAATTTCAATATTTTTCTTCTTCTCTATCACCAAAATTTAGGTTACTTCATCACTAAGAAACTTAGTTAAAAGACTATTAATTAATGACACATATTTCATATACATTGGTAATAATTAAAATTATATAACAAGACTCGATAGTTTATTTGTTCACCATATTCACATTGTGTTATGGTATAATAGATGTAAACAATTTCATTTTTTTCTTCTTCTCTATCGCAAAAATTTAGGCTACTTCATCACTAAGAAACTTAGTTAAAAGACTATTAATTAATGACACATATTTCATATACATTGTTAATAATTCAAATTATATAACAAGGCTTAATAGTTTATTTTTTCACCATATTCACATTGTGTTATGGTATAATAGATGTAAACAATTTCAATATTTTTCTTATTCTCCATCACCAAATTTTAGGTTACTTTATCACTGAGAAACTAAGTTAAAAGACTTTTAATTAGTGACACATATTTCATATATATTGGTAATAATTAAAATTATTTAACAAGGCTCGATAGTATATTTGTTCACCATATTCATATGCTATACTGGTATAATAGTTGTAAACAATTTCAACATTTTGCTTCTTCTCTATCACCAAAATTTAGGTTACTTTGTCACTAAGAAACTTAGTTAAAAGACTATTAATTAATGAGACATATTTCATATACATTGGTAATAATTCAAATTATATAATGCGGCTCGATAGTATATTTATTCACCATACTCATATGGTATTATGGTATAATAATTGTAAATAATTTCAATATTTTTCTTCTTCTCCATCACCAAATTTTAGGTTACTTCATCACTAAGAAACTAAGTTAAAAGACTTTTAATTAGTGACACATATTTCATATATATTGGTAATAATTAAAATTATATAACAAGGCTCGTCAGTATATTTGTTCACCATATTCATATGCTATACTGGTATAATAGTTGTAAACAATTTCAACATTTTTCTTCTTCTCTATCACCAAAATTTAGGTTACTCCGTCACAAAGAAACTTATTTTAAAGACTAGTAATTAATGACACATATTTCATATACATTGGTAATAATTCAAATTATATAATGAGGCTCGATAGTATATTTATTCACCATACTCATATGGTATTATGGTATAATAATTGTAAACAAATTCAATATTTTACTTCTTCTCCATCCACTACACCAAATTTGTCTTTTAGCAGCACCCCTACTAAAGCGCTTTTTGTAAAAAGCGCTGGTATAGGTTGCGCTAAAAACAAAATAAAAAACACGCTAAAAAAGCGCTCTTAAAGGGGGGGGGGGTTACAAAAGCGCTTTCAGAAAGTGCTCTTAGAGGCTGGGGTACGAAGGCGCTTTTGAAAAGCGCTCTTATAGTGGGGGGGGGGGTATGAAAGCGCTTTCTGAAAGCGCTCTTATAGGGGGCTTATGAAAGCGCTTTCAAAAGCGCTGATATAGGGGGTGGGGTACAAGAGCGCTTTTATCCTCAAAAGCGCTGGTATATCCTTAGTTACGAAAGCACTTTTCAAAAGCGCTGTCATACCCTCTTTACAATTAAAATTTTTTAAAACAAAATTATACTAAACGCGTTCTTCGTTTCCAAATCCCTAATTTCTGCTGAAAACGCACAAAATCTTGCATTCTCAGAAAACTCACAAAATCGTTTCCAAATCCCTAATCGTTGAAAACTCACATCGTTTCAATCGTTCTCCGTTCTCAATCGTCTTCTTCGATTGTCTTCTCATCGTCTTCTCTCCGTTCTCAATCGTTTCAATCTTTGCTTGTTCTCATCGTCTTCTTCTCAACGGCACTGCTCATCGTCTTCCATCTTTGCTTGCATCTTGTCTTCAACTCTTTGCTTGCGTGGTTTTGAGAATAAAGTTTTGGTATTGCTTTTACTTCAAAGACCGGAGGGATTAGCAGGTAATTTTTCTTATATTTTTTTTTTAAGGTTTTCTGTTTTAGTAAATGTATTTGCACTCATTTTCTAATTCTTCATTGCCATATACAGAGAAGACAAGTCCTGGTTTGATATCAGTAGACCTTCTTACTGACACTATAGAAGGTACGGTTTCTTTTGAAGTTTTCTTTGCAACTCATTTGTCGATGTATTCTATTTTGATTTTGAATTTCATTTCATCTTTCAGGGGGAAGGAAACCTTCAGTTGCTGCTATTGATGGTCTTGCCCTGGGTGGAGGGTTAGAGCTTGCGTGGTTTTGAGAATAAAGTTTTGGTATTGCTTCTCAATCGTCTTCCATCTTTGCTGCTGCTTTTTGCTGTTTTGCTATTTGAATTGAATCTACTCACATCTTCGTCTAAGGTGATTTTCATTATTTTATTATTATGCCTTACAGTGTAGCTTTTTTGGTGAATATCATTATATTATATATCTTTTTTTGAATTTCTTTTCAATATGCTTGAAATAGATAGATCAATCAATGTCTCTAATATTGCTCTTTAGATATTGTTTAACATCCAGCATATGGCTTAGTAGTAGTAAGCTTAGATGCTGAGTTTGTATAGTTAAGAGTGTGAATTTGCTGAAATTAAATGCTGAGTTTGTATAGTGAAGTGAAAATATGGATTAAGGGATAAAATGTGTATAATTGATATTGATATAACTGTAATCATAGTAATCACTAATTACATCCTAACCCCCCAAAAACTTTCTATCATTGTTATTTTTACTTTATATTTTTTTATGTTCAAAACATTTTTCAAACAAAGCTCTTGTTTGCTTAGAAAAGTAATTATTACATATAAATTGTATTATCATCTTTCCTCGTGGACTCATAATTTTAGTCATTGTATTTTGATATTTGTTGACACATCTACTACACATACAATAAAAATTTTAAACAAGACTATCAAAAATTAAGTTCAAACTTAAAACATCTTTTTATTTAAAAGAGATTTCTTACAATTTTAATTTCATATATTTATCTATTTATTATTAAGAAAGAAAAGTAATGTAATTAAATTATAATATTTTACTTTTAGATTATATTAAGTAATACTCATTATTTCGACATGCATGTGGAATATTCATGATGTCAATTTCGTTTATCGTTAAGTGAGGTACTTACTAACTTTGTGAATTGAATTCGCCATAGGGGTTACTTGTGAAGAGTGAAAGTTTGACCGTTTTTGTTTAGCTTAATTAAGACATGGATAAGACATGGATGAATTCAAACCGATTGTCGAAAGAGTACGAGAAAGGGGTATGGGAATTTGTTGAGTTTGCGGTTGCGCACTCCAAAGACCCGCTTCGAATGCCGTGTCCTTGCTTGGGTTGCTGTTATGCCGGGGGTAAGGTTGACGGGAATCAGTTGGGATCTCATTTACTACGGTTTGGAATTGATAGAAGTTATACATGTTGGACAATGCATGGTGAGAAAAGTACCGGGAATGCTGAGTCGAGTTGTAATAGGAAGTATGCTTCAAACGACGATTGCACAGACACATACGATTGTGATCGAGTCGAAGAGATTGCAGAAGCGCTTGAAGAAGATCTTGCGGATTGTCCCAAAATGTTTGAGAGGTTGGTAAGCGATGCAGAGAAACCGTTGTATGTTGGTTGTTCAAAATTCACAAGATTGTCTGCGGTGTTAAAGTTGTACAACTTAAAGGCGGACAATGGATGGTCGGATAAAAGTTTCACAGAGTTATTAGCCCTTATGAAAGATATGCTACCAGAGGATAATGTTCTTCCCAATCGAACGTATGAAGCCAAAAAGATGTTGTCTTCTATTGGAATGAGCTATGATGAGATACATGCATGTCCAAACGATTGCGTTTTGTTTCGAAACGAGTATGCAGCGTTGAATGAGTGTCCTAAATGTGGTGCCCATCGATATAAGAAAAAGTTGTCTCCTGCTAAAGTCTTATGGTATTTTCCTATAATTCCGAGATTTAGACGCATGTATCGTAGTGAGACCGATTCAAGACACTTGACTTGGCATGCAGATGAAAGAATTATTGATGGAAAGTTGCGACATCCGGCAGACTCACCACAATGGAGTAAAGTTGATACTGAATATCCTGAATTTGGAAAAGAAGCAAGAAACCTTCGGTTGTCATTGTCTACTGATGGAATGAACCCGCATGGTATTCAAAGTATCTCGCATAGCACATGGCCTGTGATTCTTATGATTTATAACTTACCTCCGTGGCTATGTATGAAGCGTAAGTACATGATGTTATCTATGCTAATTTCTGGGCCTAAACAACCAGGGAATGACATAGACGTATACTTGGCACCCTTAATCGAAGATTTAAAGTTTTTGTGGGAGAGAGGTGTGGAGGTTTACGATGGGTATAGGAAAGAAAGTTTCAACTTGAGGGCGATGTTGTTTGGAACAATTAATGATTTTCCAGCATACGAAAATCTATCCGGGTACAGCAACAAGGGTCAAAAGGCGTGTCCTGTTTGTGAAGATGAAACCGATACGACACGATTGGCGCTTTGTCAGAAGAATGTCTTTCTCGGCCATCGTAGATTCTTAAATTCTAATCATCACTACCGTGGGTGGAGAAAAGCATTCAATGGAGAGGCCGAACATCGTACAGCCCCGCCTTTTTTGTCAGGTGATCAAATTTTTGAAAAGGTGAAAGATGTGAGCACTCAGTTTGGCAAGCCTTTTGCACATTCAATTGTCAAGGGTGGGTCGAAGAAGAAGTCAATTTTCTTTGAACTTCCATATTGGAAGTCGTTGTACGTAAGACATTTCCTGGATGTTATGCATATTGAAAAAAATGTATTTGACAGCGTTATAGGTACGCTACTCAATATACAAGGAAAGTCTAAGGATGGCGTTAACATAAGGAATGACATGGTAAACATGGGGATGAGAACTGAATTGGGGCCCGTGACGAAAGGAAGACGAACATATCTGCCACCTGCTGTTTACACTCTATCTAGAAAGGAGAAGAAAACATTGTGTAAGTTCCTCAGTGAAGTAAAAGTTCCAGAAGGCTACTCTTCAGATATTAGAAGACTTGTGTCCATGAAAGACCTCAAGTTAAAGAGTTTGAAGACGCATGATTGCCATGTTATAATGGAACATTTTTTACCAATAGGTATACGTTCTATTCTGCCAGAAAAAGTAAGAAGCGCAATAACTAAGCTGTGTTTCTTCTTCAGGTCTATTTGCAGTAAGGTGGTCGATCCCGCGATCTTACCAACATTGCAAAATGAGATAGTTGTTACTTTATGTGATCTTGAAATGTATTTTCCTCCCTCGTTTTTTGACATAATGGTTCATCTAGTCGTTCATCTTGTGAAAGAGACACAACTGTGCGGACCAGCTTATATGAGATGGATGTACCCTGCTGAACGTTATATGAAAATATTAAAAGGGTACGTGAAAAACAGAAGTCGACCAGAGGGTTGTATTGCCGAGTGATACGTTGCTGAAGAAGCGGTTGAGTTTTGTACTGAATATCTATCAAATGTTCAATCAATTGGACTCCCCAAATCTCATATTGTCGAAAAAAAAGAAGGAAAAAGGCTAATTGGAAATAAAGTTGTGACAGTATCAATGGTCGAACGGGATCAAGTGCACTTGTATGTTCTGCACAATGAGATTGAGGTTGAGCCGTTTGTTGAAATGCACAAAGTTGTTCTCCGAGATTTAAATCCAAATAGAAATGAGAACTGGATAGTACGAGAGCACAATCGAAGTTTCATACCGTGGTTTAGAGATCATATTTATTCAAAGTATCGTTCAGATCCTGCTTCAGTAACAGAAAGGTTGAGATGTTTAGCCTATGGTCCATCTGTAATTGTGCTTTCTTATAGCGCATACGCAATTAATGGATACACATTTTATACCAAAGAACAGGATGATAAAAGTACTATGCAAAATAGTGGTGTTACCTTGGTAGCTGAAGCTATGCACATATCAAGTGCGAATGACTTAAATCCGAAATTTGCAAATTTGTCATATTTTGGGGTTATCGAGCGCATTTTGGTGTTTGATTACGCGAAGTTTCAGATTCCTGTATTTGGTTGCAAGTGGGTTGAAAATAATAGTGGCGTACGAATGGATAAGTCAGGATTTTTGCAAGTGGATCTCAATAGGGTAGGGTACAAAGATGAGCCTTTCATTCTAGCCTCTCAAGCTAAACAAGTGTTCCATGTCAATGATCCGACAAGTACGAAATGGTCTATAGTGCTTTTATCTAACAAAATAGTTGATGAAAAAATTGAAGATCAAGGTGATATTGGTGTTGGCATTGAATCTTGTACAAGAAACGATCAAAATGAGAATGAATCTTGTATTAGAAATGATCATAATGAGGGTATTTGGATCAATCCAACCGTCCGCATTGTTAAGAGACGCGTAGTACACAATCCTACCAAGAAAAGAAAGAGACGTTAGTGATAAAGTTAGTGTTAATAGTGTACTAATGTGCTTTAGTTTGTTTGATACAGGTTCAATGGCTCCAGATAGAGATGCTCCACCTGAAATCCCACCTGAAAACTCACAAGAAAACTCACAAGAAAGAGTTGCTTCGGATACAAATGCTCCACCTGATACTGAAGCAAAAGAGGTTGCACGAGGCATCACTATTATGAGGGGAATCATTCGACATAGAGACCAAGGATTAGTATACCGATTGGAATGGAATTCTGATAAACAACCAATTGGTCCTAATTCTGCAAAGTTGACAAGTTATATTGGTACACTTGTCCGTATGCATATTCCGGTCTCCGTAGCTACCTGGAAATCGAAAACGAAAAATTTAGAATTGGAGGAGAAAAAACAAGCGATTTGGGAAGAGCTTCAGGTATATATCATATATGGTTAATTGTTGTTATTATCTTGACGATAAATTGTTTAAATTACTTATACTAACACACTATGCGTACGTTTTTTTGCAGAGGACTTTTGAGATACCAGATGAACGTAAAAGCTACATACTTAGTTTGGCCGGCAAAAGATATAGAGGGTGGAAAAGTTTTTTGACAAACACCTATCTTAAGGATAAAGATGGAAAATTTCTTGAAGAGGCACCGGGACGGCCAACAAAGTATGCGACCTTCATTGATGAAGCAGATTGGGCTGAGTTTGTAAAGCAAAAAGATGAAGCTTTTCAGAAAAAGAGTGCCACGAATAGTGAGAGAGCATCCAAACCCGCGTATCCATACAAAAAAGGGCGTTTGGGATATGCACGCTTAGAGGATAAAATTGTAAGTAAATAGAAATGCGTTTTAATTAATTGTCTACATGTGCATGTTTTAATTGACGATTTTATCGTTTGTGTCAATGCATAGTTAGAGGAGACTAAAAGTGAGGAAGCTTCACTTCCTGTACATGTGTTGTGGAAGGAAGCTCGTGTGGGCAAGAATCAAGCTGTCGATCCCGATGTTCAGAGAGTTTATACTGAATGTGTAAGTATAATACTGTGTCTTTAATTAAATCAAATGTTTTTTAATATATAAATGATTTTTTATCTCCACTAATAATTATTTAAATGTAAATGAATTACAGGAGACCTTGTCGCAATCGGCATCCACCGGTGAGGAGAGCGTACTTAGTAGAGTACTAGATGCTCCCGAGTATCCCGGTCGGGTGAGGGGTAAGGGTCATGGTGTGACTCCAACCTCTTTTTATAAGAGTTCTAGGAGAAGATCAAATCTTACCAATGAAGAAGTGTTGCAAAAGTTGCAGGAATTGCAAGCACAGGTCTCTGAATTGCAAAGAGATAAAGATATGTATATGAGAGAAAATTGCAACACTTCATCGGTGAGAGAAACTAGTGATAAGGCTAGTATCAACTATCAAAAGAAATTTCCCGAGGTAATTATAAGTTTTTTTCCTTACAAACTGTTCTATTTTATTAATGATAATGACTTTATATTTTCTATTTGTTTAGGGCATTTCATCTTGCCAACTATACTTATCGTCACCGAATTATCGACTAGTTGGCAAGGGAAAAGTGCACAACACTTCGGGAGATTTACTTCACCACAGACCGCTCCCGGATGGACACCTGAAAGTATCGGTGGATGTTGTATTAGATCGTGATGCGATTCTACCGGTACCTGACATGGTCTCAGAGACGACATTGCTGCGAGATGCAATAGGATCATTTGTTGCATGGCCCTCGGAGCTCATTACCATTAGTGATGAGGTATACTGAAAACGATTATGAATCATTTAGTTTTCGAATGTCAATTCTAAACCGTTTATTAATTATTTTTTACATTTTAATTTTAGACTGCTCCTATAAAACCCGCAATTAAGGGTAAAGGGATTTTACAGGAGGAGGAGTCTGTTGCATCACTAAAAGAGGTACATTTAAAGTGTTAATATATAGTCTGAATCTAAATCTGCATGATTTTATATTTTACCTAACTTATATGATTTTTAGGCATCCGCTCGGGAGTCACAACAAGTGACGCAGCAGGTTCGTAGCGTACCACCCACTGGTCCTCCGAAGCAAGCGGCAAAAAAAGGCGGTGCTTTTGTGCCTCGATACCGTTCGACACTCGCAACAATGGTTGATATGTCCGATTTGAAGGATGGTGGTTTACGTGAAATCAACATGGATGAAAGTGTCTTCGGTATTGAATTCCCGTCACATATTACAATTGATGACTTGGAAGAGATTTTTAGGCATGATCAACTAGGCGTCAGTAATATGCACTCATACATCCGGTAATATTCACTCATCCGATATATTATTTAATTAGTCCCACAATATAATTTATTTACACATTTCAATGAAAATAATCTAATGTTTATTATGTTTTTATTTAAGGTTGTTGTATGACAGAGTGTTGTGCGGGACTGCATTGTCTAACAGATTCCGTTTCGTGTCTTCCGCCCATTGCAGCGGAATGACAATTGCTTCAGAACCGGAATCAGTTAGACAGCGCTTAGTAGATAGATTCATGTCCACCGGCAATACAGAAAGTCTGCATCTTTGGGCGTATAATACCCGACCAGTAGGGTTAGTTTCTCATTCTTGGTTCATCTAATCTCTGTTTCTTTTGTGTATAGCAAAATTTTCATATAACCTATTGTTTTAATTTATAGAGCACACTGGTTGCTGCTTGCTATCAACCCGATAAGAGAAGTCGTGTATTATCTGAATTCGGTAAATGGTGAATGGACCAATTATCCGGCTATGAAGGAAATCGTTGATTTGTAAGTGGGATCGTTCTAAATATATATTCGTGTATATTTATATATTTTCTTATTTGTGGGATTGATCTAAACATATGCTTTTATATATTTAATAATTAGATCAATACAAGTGTTCCGTAGTCAACGGGACGCACAGGTATCCCGGACTAAATCAAACAACATCACTTGGATCCAAGTGCAGGTACATTACTTTTCACAATTTTGCTTATAATATTTATGCTACTTGGTAAAACAAGACAACTATAGAATCTTATTTGTTTTATTATGTAGTGTCCGCAACAGCGAAACAGTCATGATTGCGGATACTTTGTTTTGAGGTTCATGAAAGAAATCCTTCAGGAGAATCAATTAGAGATTCCGCTCACGGTATGAATTTATAACTTAAGATAATTTCATATAATTTATTACATTTAACTAAATATATCATTTATATTATGTTTTTGTTTTGTAGTACCTTGACGAATTCCGTGCTGCTGGGTACCCGAAGCTTAAGTTGGAAGAAATTAAAGAAGATTTGTGTCAATATTATATTAAGCAATTTTTCATGTAGGATTTGTGTCGATTTGAACTATAATATTATTGATGTAATGATGTATATATATAATTTTGGATATTATAATGGTATTATATTAGTATATATATTGTCTTACTGATGGCTGAAATAATAGCGTCGAAAATATATTACAGGTCAAAAATATATTACAGGTCGAAAATATTACAGGTCGAAAACATTACAAGTCGACTGGGAGGATTAAATTATAGGCTGCACATAAAAATACCTCATTTAGAAACGACAGCGCTTTTAAAAAGCGCTCTTAAAGGTCCACCTACTAAAGCGCTTCTTAGTAAAAGCGCTGCCAAAGACCAGTAAAAAAGCATAAAAAATTAAAAAAAAACGCAGCATACAAAAGCGCTTTTGGAAAAGCGCTCTTATAGGGGGGCCTATCAGAGCGCTTTTTCCAGAAAAAGCGCTCTCATAGGGGGGCCTACCAGAGCGCTTTTCCAAAAGCGCTTTTGTATGCTGCGTTTTTTTTTTAATTTTTTATGCTTTTTTACTGGTCTTTGGCAGCGCTTTCTGGGAAAAGCGCTCTTAAAGGGGGGTCTACCAGAGCGCTTTTTCCAGGAAAGCGCTCTTATAGGGGGTCCTACCAGAGCGCTTTTTCCAGGAAAGCGCTCTTAAAGGGGGGGTCTACCAGAGCGCTTTTAGAAGCGCTTTTGTTACCTACGCCAGCGCCAGCTATTAAAGCGCTTTTAAGCGCTTTTAAAGGCCAAAATAAGCGCTTTAAAAGCCCTTTTCCGTAGTCGTGATCACCAAATATTAGGTTACTTCATGACTAAGAAACTAAGTTAAAAGACAATTAATTAATGACACATATTTTATATACATTGGTAATAACTAAAATTATATAACAAGGCTCGATAGTATATTTTTTCACCGTATTCACATTGTGTTATGGTATAATAGATGTAAACAATTTCAATATTTTTCTTCTTCTCCATCACCAAATTTCAGGTTACTTCTTCACTAAGACACTAAGTTAAAAGACTATTAATTAATATCACATATTTCATATGCATTGGTAATAATTCTAGTTATATAATGAGGCTAGATAGTATATTTATTCGCCATACTCATATGATATTATGGTATAATAGATTTAAATAATTTCAATATTTTTCTTCTTCTCCATCACCAAATTTTAGGTTACTTCTTCACTAAAAAACTAATTTAAAAGACTATTAATTAATGAAACATATTTGATATACGTTGGTAATAATTCAAATTTTATAACAAGGCTTAATAGTTTATTTTTTCACCATATTCAGATTGTGTTATGGTATAATAGATGTAAACAATTTCAATATTTTTATTCTTCTCCATCACCAAATTTCAGGTTACTTGATCACTAAGAAACTAAGTTAAAAGACTTTTAATTAGTGACACATATTTCATATACATTGAAAATAATTAAAATTATATTACAAGGCTCGATAGTATATTTGTTCACCATATTTATATGGTATTCAAGTATAATAGTTGTAAACAATTTCAATATTTTTCTTCTTCTCCATCACCAAATTTTAGGTTACTTCATCCCTAAGAAACTAAGTTAAAAGACTATTAAATAATGACACATATTTCATATACATTGGTAATAATTCAAATTCTATAACAAGGCTCGATAGTTTATTTGTTCACCGTATTCACATTGTGTTATGGTATAATAGATGTAAACAATTTCAATATTTTTCTTCTTCTCTATCACCAAAATTTAGGTTACTTCATCACTAAGAAACTTAGTTAAAAGATTATTAATTAATGATACATATTTCATATACATTGGTAATAGTTAAAATTATATAATAAGGCTCGATAGTTTATTTGTTCACCATATTCACATTGTGTTATGGTATAATATATGTAAACAATTTCATTTTTTTTCTTCTTCTCTATCGCAAAAATTTAGGCTACTTCATCACTAAGAAACTTAGTTAAAAGACTATGAATTAATGACACATATTTCATATACATTGTTAATAATTCAAATTATATAACATGGCTTAATAGTTTATTTTTTCACCATATTCACATTGTGTTATGGTATAATAGATGTAAACAATTTCAATATTTTTCTTCTTCTCGATCACCAAATTTCAGGTTACTTCTTCACTAAGACACTAAGTTAAAAGACAATTAATTAATAACACATATTCCATATGCATTGTTAATAATTCTAATTAAATAATAAGGCTCGATAATATATTTATTCGCCATACTCATATGATATTATGGTATAATAGATGTAAATAATTTCAATATTTTTATTCTTCTCCATCACCAAATTTTAGGTTACTTCTTCACTAAAAAACTAAGTTAAAAGACTATTAATTAATGAAACATATTTCATATACATTGGTAATAATTCAAATTATATAACAAGGCTTAATAGTTTATTTTTTCACCATATTCACATTGTGTTATGGTATAATAGATGTAAACAATTTCAATATTTTTTTTCTTCTCCATCACCAAATTGTAGGTTACTTCATCACTAAGAAACTAAGTTAAAAGACTTTTAATTAATGACACATATTTCATATAAATTGGTAATAATTAAAATTTATAACAAGGCTCGATAGTATATTTGTTCACCATATTCATATGCTATACTGGTATAATAGTTGTAAACAATTTCAACATTTTTCTTCTTCTCTATCACCAAAATTTAGGTTACTCCGTCACTAAGAAACTTAGTTAAAAGACTAGTAATTAATGACACATATTTCATATACATTGGTAATAATTCAAATTATATAATGAGGCTCGATAGTATATTTATTCACCATACTCATATGGTATTATGGTATAATAATTGTAAACAATTTCAATATTTTACTTCTTCTCCATCACCAAATATTAGGTTACTTCGTCACTAAGAAACTAAGTTAAAAGACAATTAATTAATGACACATATTTTATATACATTGGTAATAATTAAAATTATATAACAAGGCTCAATAGTATATTCGTTCACCGTATTCACATTGTGTTATGGTATAATAGATGTAAACAATTTCAATTTTTTTCTTCTTCTCCATCACCAAATTTCAGGTTACTTCTTCACTAAGACACTAAGTTAAAAGACTATTAATTAATAACACATATTTCATATGCATTGGTAATAATTCTAATTATATAATTAGGCTCGATAGTATATTTATTCGCCATACTCATATGCTATTATGGTATAACAGATTTAAATAATTTCAATATTTTTCTTCTTCTCCATCATAAAATTTTAGCTTACTTCTTCACTAAATAACTAACTTAAAAGACTATTAATTAATAAAACATATTTGATATACATTGGTAATAATTCAAATTATATAACAAGGCTTAATAGTTTATTTTTCCACCATATTCACATTGTGTTATGGTATAATAGATGTAAACAATTTCCATATTTTTCTTCTTCTCCATCACCAAATTTCAGGTTACTTGATCACTAAGAAACTAAGTTAAAAGACTTTTTAATTAGTGACACATATTTCATATACATTGAAAATAATTAAAATTATATAACAAGGCTCGATAGTGTATTTGTTCACAATATTTATATGGTATTCAAGTATAATTGTTGTAAACAATTTCAATATTTTTCTTCTTCTCCATCACCAAATTTTAGGTTACTTCATCCCTAAGAAACTAAGTTAAAAGACTATTAAATAATGACACATATTTCATATACATTGGTAATAATTCAAATTCTATAACAAGGTTCAATAGTTTATTTGTTCTCCGTATTCAAATTGTGTTATGGTATAATAGATGTAAACAATTTCAATATTTTTCTTCTTCTCTATCACCAAAATTTAGGTTACTTCATCACTAAGAAACTTAGTTAAAAGACTATTAATTAATGACACATATTTCATATACATTGGTAATAATTAAAATTATATAACAAGACTCGATAGTTTATTTGTTCACCATATTCACATTGTATTATGGTATAATAGATGTAAACAATTTCATTTTTTTTCTTCTTCTCTATCGCAAAAATTTAGGCTACTTCATCACTAAGAAACTTAGTTAAAAGACTATTAATTAATGACACATATTTCATATACATTGTTAATAATTCAAATTATACAACAAGGCTTAATAGTTTATTTTTTCACCATATTCACATTGTGTTATGGTATAATAGATGTAAACAATTTCAATATTTTTCTTATTCTCCATCATCAAATTTTAGGTTACTTTATCACTAAGAAACTAAGTTAAAAGACTTTTAATTAGTGACACATATTTCATATATATTGGTAATAATTAAAATTATTTAACAAGGCTCGATAGTATATTTGTTCACCATATTCATATGCTATACTGGTATAATAGTTGTAAACAATTTCAACATTTTGCTTCTTCTCTATCACCAAAATTTAGGTTACTTTGTCACTAAGAAACTTAGTTAAAAGACTATTAATTAATGAGACATATTTTATATACATTGGTAATAATTCAAATTATATAATGCGACTCGATAGTATATTTATTCACCATACTCATATGGTATTATGGTATAATAATTGTAAATAATTTCAATATTTTTCTTCTTCTCCATCACCAAATTTTAGGTTACTTCATCATTAAGAAATTAAGTTAAAAGACTTTTAATTAGTGACACATATTTCATATATATTGGTAATAATTAAAATTATATAACAAGGCTCGATAGTATATTTGTTCACCATATTCATATGCTATACTGGTGTAATAGTTGTAAACAATTTCAACATTTTTCTTCTTCTCTATCACCAAAATTTAGGTTACTCCGTCACAAAGAAACTTATTTTAAAGACTAGTAATTAATGACACATATTTCATATACATTGGTAATAATTCAAATTATATAATGAGGCTCGATAGTATATTTATTCACGATACTCATATGGTATTATGGTATAATAATTGTAAACAATTTCAATATTTTACTTCTTCTCCATCACCAAATATTAGGTTTCTTCATGACTAAGAAACTAAGTTAAAAGACAATTAATTAATGACACATATTTTATATACATTGGTAATAACTAAAATTATATAACAAGGCTCGATAGTATATTTTTTCACCGTATTCACATTGTGTTATGGTATAATAGATGTAAACAATTTCAATATTTTTCTTCTTCTCCATCACCAAATTTCAGGTTACTTCTTCACTAAGACACTAAGTTAAAAGACTATTAATTAATAACACATATTTCATATGCATTGGTAATAATTCTAATTATATAATGAGGCTCGATAGTATATTTATTCGCCATACTCATATGATATTTTGGTATAATAGATTTAAATAATTTCAATATTTTTCTTCTTCTCCATCACCAAATTTTAGGTTACTTCTTCACTAAAAAACTAATTTAAAAGACTATTCATTAATGACACATATTTCATATACATTGGTAATAATTAAAATTATATAACAAGGCTCGATAGTTTATTTATTCACCATATTCACATTGTGTTATGGTATAATAGATGTAAACAATTTCAATATTTTTCTTCTTCTACATCACCAAATTTCAGGTTACTTCATCACTAAGAAACTAAGTTAAAAGACTTTTACTTAGTGACACATATTTCATATACATTGATAATAACTAAAATTATATAACAAGGCTCGATAGTATATTTGTTCACCATATTCATATGGTATTCAAGTATAATAGTTGTAAACAATTCCAATATGTTTCTTCTTCTCCATCACCAAATTTTAGGTTACTTCATCACTAAGAAACTAAGTTAAAAGACTATTAAATAATGACACATATTTCATATACATTGTTAATAATTCAAATTATATAACAAGGCTCGATAGTTTATTTGTTCATCGTATTCACATTGTGTTATGGTATAATAGATGTAAACAATTTCAATATTTTTCTTCTTCTCTATCACCAAAATTTAGGTTACTTCATCACTAAGAAACTTAGTTAAAAGACTATTAATTAATGAAACATATTTCATACACATTGGTAATAATTCAAATTATATAATGAGTCTCGATAGTATATTTATTCGCCATAATCATATATACTATGATATAATAGATGTAAATAATTTCAATATTTTTCTTCTTCTCCATCACCAAATTTTAGGTTACTTCATCACTAAGAAACTAAGTTAAAAGACAATTAATTAATGACACATATTTTATATACATTGGTAATAATTAAAATTATATAACAAGACTCGATAGTATATTCGTTCACCATATTCACAGTGTGTTATTGTATGATAGATGTAAACAATTTCATTATTTTTCTTCTTCTCCATCACCAAATTTCAGGTAACTTTTTCACTAAGACACTAAGTTAAAAGACAATTAATTAATAACACATATTCCATATGCATTGTTAATAATTCTAATTAAATAATAAGGCTCGATAATATATTTATTCGCCATACTCATATGATATTATGGTATAATAGATGTAAATAATTTCAATATTTTTATTCTTCTCCATCACCAAATTTTAGGTTACTTCTTCACTAAAAAACTAAGTTAAAAGACTATTAATTAATGAAACATATTTCATATACATTGGTAATAATTCAAATTATATAACAAGGCTTAATAGTTTATTTTTTTACCATATTCACATTGTGTTATGGTATAATAGATGTAAACAATTTCAATATTTTTCTTCTTCTCCATCACCAAATTGTAGGTTACTTCATCACTAAGAAACTAAGTTAAAAGACTTTTAATTAATGACACATATTTCATATAAATTGGTAATAATTAAAATTTATAACAAGGCTCGATAGTATATTTGTTCACCATATTCATATGCTATACTGGTATAATAGTTGTAAACAATTTCAACATTTTTCTTCTTCTCTATCACCAAAATTTAGGTTACTCCGTCACTAAGAAACTTAGTTAAAAGACTAGTAATTAATGACACATATTTCATATACATTGGTAATAATTCAAATTATATAATGAGGCTCGATAGTATATTTATTCACCATATACATATGGTATTATGGTATAATAATTGTAAACAATTTCAATATTTTACTTCTTCTCCATCACCAAATATTAGGTTACTTCGTCACTAAAAAACTAAGTTAAAAGACAATTAATTAATGACACATATTTTATATACATTGGTAATAATTAAAATTATATAACAAGGCTCAATAGTATATTCGTTCACCGTATTCACATTGTGTTATGGTATAATAGATGTAAACAATTTCAATTTTTTTCTTCTTCTCCATCACCAAATTTCAGGTTACTTCTTCACTAAAACACTAAGTTAAAAGACTATTAATTAATAACACATATTTCATATGCATTGGTAATAATTCTAATTATATAATGAGACTCGATAGTATATTTATTCGCCATACTCATATGCTATTATGGTATAATAGATTTAAATAATTTCAATATTTTTCTTCTTCTCAATCACAAAATTTTAGGTTTCTTCTTCACCAAAAAACTAACTTAAAAGACTATTAATTAATAAAACATATTTCATATACATTGGTAATAATTCAAATTATATAACAAGGCTTAATAGTTTATTTTTCCACCATATTCACATTGTGTTATGGTATAATAGATGTAAACAATTTCCATATTTTTCTTCTTCTCCATCACCAAATTTCAGGTTACTTGATCACTAAGAAACTAAGTTAAAAGACTTTTTAATTAGTGACACATATTTCATATACATTGAAAATAATTAAAATTATATAACAAGGCTCGATAGTATATTTGTTCACAATATTTATATGGTATTCAAGTATAATTGTTGTAAACAATTTCAATATTTTTCTTCTTCTCCATCACCAAATTTTAGGTTACTTCATCCCTAAGAAACTAAGTTAAAAGACTATTAAATAATGACACATATTTCATATACATTGGTAATAATTCAAATTCTATAACAAGGTTCGATAGTTTATTTGTTCTCCGTATTCACATTGTGTTATGGTATAATAGATGTAAACAATTTCAATATTTTTCTTCTTCTCTATCACCAAAATTTAGGTTACTTCATCACTAAGAAACTTAGTTAAAAGACTATTAATTAATGACACATATTTCATATACATTGGTAATAATTAAAATTATATAACAAGACTCGATAGTTTATTTGTTCACCATATTCACATTGTATTATGGTATAATAGATGTAAACAATTTCATTTTTTTTCTTCTTCTCTATCGCAAAAATTTAGGCTACTTCATCACTAAGAAACTTAGTTAAAAGACTATTAATTAATGACACATATTTCATATACATTGTTAATAATTCAAATTATATAACAAGGCTTAATAGTTTATTTTTTCACCATATTCACATTGTGTTATGGTATAATAGATGTAAACAATTTCAATATTTTTCTTATTCTCCATCACCAAATTTTAGGTTACTTTATCACTAAGAAACTAAGTTAAAAGACTTTTAATTAGTGACACATATTTCATATATATTGGTAATAATTAAAATTATTTAACAAGGCTCGATAGTATATTTGTTCACCATATTCATATGCTATACTGGTATAATAGTTGTAAACAATTTCAAT
The DNA here is from genome assembly GCA_948472305.1 of Vicia faba. Lineage (NCBI taxonomy): Eukaryota > Viridiplantae > Streptophyta > Magnoliopsida > Fabales > Fabaceae > Vicia > Vicia faba. The sequence continues at coordinate 272,142,107 of OX451738.1, read as the reverse complement.
ATTTTGCTTCTTCTCTATCACCAAAATTTAGGTTACTTTGTCACTAAGAAACTTAGTTAAAAGACTATTAATTAATGAGACATATTTCATATACATTGGTAATAATTCAAATTATATAATGCGGCTCGATAGTATATTTATTCACCATACTCATATGGTATTATGGTATAATAATTGTAAATAATTTCAATATTTTTCTTCTTCTCCATCACCAAATTTTAGGTTACTTCATCACTAAGAAACTAAGTTAAAAGACTTTTAATTAGTGACACATATTTCATATATATTGGTAATAATTAAAATTATATAACAAGGCTCGATAGTATATTTGTTCACCATATTCATATGCTATACTGGTATAATAGTTGTAAACAATTTCAACATTTTTCTTCTTCTCTATCACCAAAATTTAGGTTACTCCGTCGCAAAGAAACTTATTTTAAAGACTAGTAATTAATGACACATATTTCATATACATTGGTAATAATTCAAATTATATAATGAGGCTCGATAGTATATTTATTCACCATACTCATATGGTATTATGGTATAATAATTGTAAACAATTTCAATATTTTACTTCTTCTCCATCACCAAATATTAGGTTACTTCATGACTAAGAAACTAAGTTAAAAGACAATTAATTAATGACACATATTTTATATACATTGGTAATAACTAAAATTATATAACAAGGCTTGATAGTATATTTTTTCACCGTATTCACATTGTGTTATGGTATAATAGATGTAAACAATTTCAATATTTTTCTTCTTCTCCATCACCAAATTTCAGGTTACTTCTTCACTAAGACACTAAGTTAAAAGACTATTAATTAATAACACATATTTCATATGCATTGGTAATAATTCTAATTATATAATGAGGCTCGATAGTATATTTATTCGCCATACTCATATGATATTTTGGTATAATAGATTTAAATAATTTCAATATTTTTCTTCTTCTCCATCACCAAATTTTAGGTTACTTCTTCACTAAACAACTAATTTAAAAGACTATTCATTAATGACACATATTTCATATACATTGGTAATAATTAAAATTATATAACAAGGCTCGATAGTTTATTTGTTCACCATATTCACATTGTGTTATGGTATAATAGATGTAAACAATTTCAATATTTTTCTTCTTCTACGTCACCAAATTTCAGGTTACTTCATCACTAAGAAACTAAGTTAAAAGACTTTTAATTAGTGACACATATTTCATATACATTGATAATAACTAAAATTATATAACAAGGCTCGATAGTATATTTGTTCACCATATTCATATGGTATTCAAGTATAATAGTTGTAAACAATTCCAATATGTTTCTTCTTCTCCATCACCAAATTTTAGGTTACTTCATCACTAAGAAACTAAGTTAAAAGACTATTAAATAATGAAACATATTTCATATACATTGTTAATAATTAAAATTATATAACAAGGCTCGATAGTTTATTTGTTCATCGTATTCACATTGTGTTATGGTATAATAGATGTAAACAATTTCAATATTTTTCTTCTTCTCTATCACCAAAATTTAGGTTACTTCATCACTAAGAAACTTAGTTAAAAGACTATTAATTAATGAAACATATTTCATACACATTGGTAATAATTCAAATTATATAATGAGTCTTGATAGTATATTTATTCGCCATAATCATATATACTATGATATAATAGATGTAAATAATTTCAATATTTTTCTTCTTCTCCATCACCAAATTTTAGGTTACTTCATCACTAAGAAACTAAGTTAAAAGACAATTAATTAATGACACATATTTTATATACATTGGTAATAATTAAAATTATATAACAAGACTCGATAGTATATTCGTTCACCATATTCACATTGTGTTATTGTATGATAGATGTAAACAATTTCAATATTTTTCTTCTTCTCCATCACAAAATTTCAGGTAACTTCTTCACTAAGACACTAAGTTAAAAGACAATTAATTAATAACACATATTCCATATGCATTGTTAATAATTCTAATTAAATAATAAGGCTCGATAATATATTTATTCGCCATACTCATATGATATTATGGTATAATAGATGTAAATAATTTCAATATTTTTCTTCTTCTCCATCACCAAATTTTAGGTTACTTCTTCACTAAAAAACTAATTTAAAAGACTATTAATTAATGAAACATATTTCATATACATTGGTAATAATTCAAATTATATAACAAGGCTTAATAGTTTATTTTTTCACCATATTCACATTGTGTAATGGTATAATAAATGTAAACAATTTCAATATTTTTCTTCTTCTCCATCACCAAATTTCAGGTTACTTCATCAATAAGAAACTAAGTTAAAAGACTTTTAATTAGTGACACATATTTCATATACATTGGTAATAATTAAAATTATATACCAAGGCTCGATAGTATATTTGTTCACCATATTCATATGCTATACTGGTATAATAGTTGTAAACAATTTCAACATTATGCTTCTTCTCTATCACCAAAATTTAGGTTACTTTGTCACTAAGAAACTTAGTTAAAAGACTATTAATTAATGAGACATATTTCATATACATTGGTAATAATTCAAATTATATAATGCGGCTCGATAGTATATTTATTCACCATACTCATATGGTATTATGGTATAATAATTGTAAATAATTTCAATATTTTCTTCTCCATCACCAAATTTTAGGTTACTTCATCACTAAGAAACTAAGTTAAATGACTTTTAATTAGTGACACATATTTCATATATATTGGTAATAATTAAAATTATATAACAAGGCTCGATAGTATATTTATTCACCATATTCATATGCTATACTGGTATAATAGTTGTAAACAATTTCAACATTTTTCTTCTTCTCTATCACCAAAATTTAGGTTACTTCGTCACTAAGAAACTTAGTTAAAAGAGTATTAATTAATGACACATATTTCATATACATTGGTAATAATTCAAATTATATAATGAGGCTCGATAGTATATTTGTTCACCATACTCATATGGTATTAGGGTATAATAATTGTAAACAATTTCAATATTTTACTTCTTCTCCATCATCAAATTTTAGGTTACTTCATCACTAAGAAACTAAGTTAAAAGACAATTAATTAATGACACATATTTTATATACATTGGTAATAATTAAAATTATATAACAAGGATCGATAGTATGTTCGTTCACCGTATTCACATTGTGTTATGGTATAATAGATGTAAACAATTTCAATATTTTTCTTCTTCTCCATCACCAAATTTCAGGTTACTTCTTCACTAAGACACTAAGTTAAAAGACTATTAACTAATAACACATATTCCATATGCATTGGTAATAATTCTAATTAAATAATGAGGCTCGATAGTATATTTATTCACCATACTCATATGGTATTATGGTATAATAATTGCAAATAATTTTAATATTTTACTTCTTCTCCATCACAAAATTCCAGGTTACTTTTTCACTAAGAAACTAAGTTAAAAGACAATTAATTAATGACACATCCTTCATATACATTGATAATAATTCAAATTATATAATGAGGCTCGATAGCATATTTATACACCATACCCATATGGTATTATGGTATAATATATGTAAACAATTTCAATATTTTTCTGCTTCTCCATCACCTAATTTTAGGTTACTTCATCACTAAGAAACTAAGTTAAAAGACGGTTACTTAACGGTACATATTTCATATACATTGATAACAATTTAAAGTATACAATGAGGCTAGATAGCATATTTATTCATCATACTCATATGGTATTCTGGTAAAATAGTTGTAAACAATTTCAATATTTTTCTTCTTCCCGATCATCAAATTTTTGGTTACTTCTTCACTAAGAAACTAAGTTAAAAGACGGTTACTTAATGACACATATTTTATATACATTGATGATTATTCAAATTCTATAATGAGGCTTGATAGCATTTTTATTCACCATATTCATATGGTATTCTGGTATAATAATTGTAAACAATTTCAATATTTTTCTTCTTCTCCATCACCAAATTTTAGGTTACTTTATCACTAAGAAACTAAGTTAAAAGACCATTAAATAAAGACACATATTTCATATACATTGCTAATAATTCAAATTATATAACAAGGCTCAATAGTTTATTTGTTCACCATATTCACATTGTGTTATGGTATAATAGATGAAAACGATTTGAATATTTTTCTTCTTCTCCATCACCAAAATTTAGGTTACTTCATCACTAAGAAACTAAGTTAAAAGACTTTTAAATAATGACACATATTTCATATACATTGGTAATAATTCAAATTATATAATGAGGCTCGATAATATATTTATTAACCATACTCATATGGTATTATGGTATAATAATTGTGAACAATTTCAATATTTTACTTCTTCTCTATCACCAAATTTCAAGTTACTTCATTATTAAGAAACTAAGTTAAAAGACTGTTAACCAATGACACATATTTCATATACATTGGTAATAATTCAATTTATATAATGAGGATCGATAGTATATTTATTCACCATACTCATATGGTATTATGGTAAAATAATTTTAAACAATTTCCATATTTTACTTTTTCTCTATCACCAAAATTTAGGTTACTTCATCACTAAGAAACTAAGTTAAAACACTATTTTTTAATGAAACATATTTCATATACATTGGTAATAATTCAAATTATATAATGAGCCTCGATAGTATATGTATTCACCATACTCATATGGTATTATGGTATAATAATTGTAAACAATTTCAATATTTTACTTTTTCTCCATCACCAAATTTTAGGTTACTCCATCACTAAGAAACTAAGTTAAAAGACAATTAATTAATGACACATATTTCATATACATTGGTAATAATTCAAATTATATAATGAGACTCAATAGTATATTTATTCACCATACTCATATGGTATTATGGTATAATAATTGTAAACAATTTCAATATTTTAATTCTTCTCCATCACCAAATATTAGGTTACTTCATGACTAAGAAACTAAGTTAAAAGACAATTAATTAATGACACATATTTTATATACATTGGTAATAATTAAAATTATATAACAAGGCTCGATAGTATATTTTTTCACCGTATTCACATTGTGTTATGGTATAATAAATGTAAACAATTTCAATATTTTTCTTCTTCTCCATCACCAAATTTCAGGTTACTTCTTCACTAAGACACTAAGTTAAAAGACTATTAATTAATAACACATATTTCATATGCATTGGTAATAATTCTAATTATTTAATGAGGCTCGATAGTATATTTATTCGCCATACTCATATGATATTTTGGTATAATAGATTTAAATAATTTCAATATTTTTCTTCTTCTCCATCACCAAATTTTAGGTTACTTCTTAACTAAAAAACTAATTTAAAAGACTATTAATTAATGACACATATTTCATATACATTGGTATTAATTAAAATTATATAACAAGGCTCGATAGTTTATTTGTTCACCATATTCACATTGTGTTATGGTATAATAGATGTAAACAATTTCAATATTTTTCTTCTTCTACATCACCAAATTTCAGGTTACTTCATCACTAAGAAACTAAGTTAAAAGACTTTTAATTAGTGACACATATTTCATATACATTGATAATAACTAAAATTATATAACAAGGCTCGATAGTATATTTGTTCACCATATTCATATGGTATTCAAGTATAATAGTTGTAAACAATTCCAATATGTTTCTTCTTCTCCATCACCAAATTTTAGGTTACTTCATCACTAAGAAACTAAGTTAAAAGACTATTAAATAATGACACATATTTCATATACATTGTTAATAATTCAAATTATATAACAAGGCTCGATAGTTTATTTGTTCATCGTATTCACATTGTGTTATGGTATAATAGATGTAAACAATTTCAATATTTTTCTTCTTCTATATCACCAAAATTTAGGTTACTTCATCACTAAGAAAGATAGTTAAAAGACTATTAATTAATGAAACATATTTCATACACATTGGTAATAATTCAAATTATATAATGAGTCTCGATAGTTTATTTATTCGCCATAATAATATATACTATGATATAATAGATGTAAATAATTTCAATATTTTTCTTCTTCTCCATCACCAAATTTTAGGTTACTTCATCACTAAGAAACTAAGTTAAAAGAAAATTAATTAATAACACATATTTTATATAAATTGGTAATAATTAAAATTATATAACAAGGCTCGATAGTATATTCGTTCACCATATTCACATTGTGTTATTGTATGATAGATGTAAACAATTTCAATATTTTTCTTCTTCTCCATCACCAAATTTCAGGTAACTTCTTCACTAAGACACTAAGTTATAAGACAATTAATTAATAACACATATTCCATATGCATTGTTAATAATTCTAATTAAATAATAAGGCTCGATAATATATTTATTCTCCATACTCAATTGATATTATGGTATAATAGATGTAAATAATTTCAATATTTTTATTCTTCTCCATCACCAAATTTTAGGTTACTTCTTCACTAAAAAACTAAGTTAAAAGATTATTAATTAATGAAACATATTTCATATACATTGTTAATAATTCAAATTATATAACAAGGCTTAATAGTTTATTTTTTCACCATATTCACATTGTGTTATGGTATAATAGATGTAAACTATTTCAATATTTTTCTTATTCTCCATCACCAAATTTTAGGTTACTTCATCACTAAGGAAACTAAGTTAAAAGACTTTTAATTAGTGACACATATTTAATATATATTGGTAATAATTAAAATTATATAACAAGGCTCGATAGTATATTTGTTCACCATATTTATATGCTATACTGGTATAATAGTTGTAAACAATTTCAACATTTTGCTTCTTCTCTATCACCAAAATTTAGGTTACTTTGTCACTAAGAAACTTAGTTAAAAGACTATTAATTAATGAGACATATTTCATATACATTGGTAATAATTCAAATTATATAATGGGGCTCGATAGTATATTTATTCACCATACTCATATGGTATTATGGTATAATAATTGTAAATAATTTCAATATTTTACTCCTTCTCCATCACCAAATTTTAGGTTACTTCATCACTAAGAAACTAAGTTAAAATACTTTTAATTAGTGACACATATTTCATATATAATGGTAATAATTGAAATTATATAACAAGGCTCGATAGTATATTTGTTCACCATATTCATATGCTATACTGGTATAATAGTTGTAAACAATTTCAACATTTTTCTTCTTCTCTATCACCAAAATTTAGGTTTCTTCGTCACTAAGAAACTTAGTTAATAGACTATTAATTAATGACACATATTTCATATACATTGGTAATAATTCAAATTATATAATGAGGCTCAATAGTATATTTATTCCCCATACTCATATGGTATTAGGGTATAATAATTGTAAACAATTTCAATATTTTACTTCTTCTCCATCATCAAATTTTAGGTTACTTCATCACTAAGAAACTAAGTTAAAAGACAATTAATTAATGACACATATTTTATATACATTGGTAATAACTAAAATTATATAACAAGGCTCGATAGTATATTTGTTCAAAATATTCATATGGTATTCAAGTATAATAGTTGTAAACAATTCCAATATGTTTCTTCTTCTCCATCACCAAATTTTAGGTTACTTCATCACTAAGAAACTAAGTTAAAAGACTATTAAATAATGACACATATTTCATATACATTATTAATAATTCAAATTATATAACAAGGCTCGATAGTTTATTTGTTCATCGTATTCACATTGTGTTATGGTATAATAGATGTAAACAATTTCAATATTTTTCTTCTTCTATATCACCAAAATTCAGGTTACTTCATCACTAAGAAAGATAGTTAAAAGACTATTAATTAATGAAACATATTTCATACACATTGGTAATAATTCAAATTATATAATGAGTCTCGATAGTTTATTTATTCGCCATAATCATATATACTATGATATAGTAGATGTAAATAATTTCAATATTTTTCTTCTTCTCCATCACCAAATTTTAGGTTACTTCATCACTAAAAAACTAAGTTAAAAGACAACTAATTAATGACACATATTTTATATAAATTGGTAATAATTAAAATTATATAACAAGGCTCGATAGTATATTCGTTCACCATATTCACATTGTGTTATTGTATGATAGATGTAAAAATTTCAATATTTTTCTTCTTCTCCATCACCAAATTTCAGGTAACTTCTTCACTAAGACACTAAGTTAAAAGACAGTTAATTAATAACACATATTCCATATGCATTGTTAATAATTCTAATTAAATAATAAGGCTCGATAATATATTTATTCTCCATACTCATATGATATTATGGTATAATAGATGTAAATAATTTCAATATTTTTATTCTTCTCCATCACCAAATTTTAGGTTACTTCTTCACTAAAAAACTAAGTTAAAAGATTATTAATTAATGAAACATATTTCATATACATTGTTAATAATTCAAATTATATAACAAGGCTTAATAGTTTATTTTTTCACCATATTCACATTGTGTTATGGTATAATAGATGTAAACTATTTCAATATTTTTCTTATTCTCCATCACCAAATTTTAGTTTACTTCATCACTAAGAAACTAAGTTAAAAGACTTTTAATTAGTGACACATATTTAATATATATTGGTAATAATTAAAATTATATAACAAGGCTCGATAGTATATTTGTTCACCATATTCATATGCTATACTGGTATAATAGTTGTAAACAATTTCAACATTTTGCTTCTTCTCTATCACCAAAATTTAGGTTACTTTGTCACTAAGAAACATAGTTAAAAGACTATTAATTAATGAGACATATTTCATATACATTGGTAATAATTCAAATTATATAATGGGGCTCGATAGTATATTTATTCACCATACTCATATGGTATTATGGTATAATAATTGTAAATAATTTCAATATTTTACTCCTTCTTCATCACCAAATTTTAGGTTACTTCATCACTAAGAAACTAAGTTAAAAGACTTTTAATTAGTGACACATATTTCATATATAATGGTAATAATTGAAATTATATAACAAGGCTCGATATTATATTTGTTCACCATATTCATATGCTATACAGGTATAATAGTTGTAAACAATTTCAACATTTTTCTTCTTCTCTATCACCAAAATTTAGGTTACTTCGTCACTAAGAAACTTAGTTAATAGACTATTAATTAATGACACATATTTCATATACATTGGTAATAATTCAAATTATATAATGAGGCTCGATAGTATATTTATTCCCCATACTCATATGGTATTAGGGTATAATAATTGTAAACAATTTCAATATTTTACTTCTTCTCCATCATCAAATTTTAGGTTACTTCATCACTAAGAAACTAAGTTAAAAGACAATTAATTAATGACACATATTTTATATACATTGGTAATAATTAAAATTATATAACAAGGCTCGATAGTATGTTCGTTCACCGTATTCAAATTGTGTTATGGTATAATAGATGTAAACAATTTCAATATTTTTCTTCTTCTCCAACACCAAATTTCAGGTTACTTCTGCACTAAGACACTAAGTTAAAAGACTATTAACTAATAACACATATTTCATATGCATTGGTAATAATTCTAATTAAATAATGAGGCCTGATAGTATATTTATTCGCCATACTCATATGATATTATGGTATAATAGATGTAAACAATTTCAATATTTTTCTTCTTCTCCATCACCAAATTTTAGGTTACTTCTTCACTAAAAAACTAATTTAAAAGACTATTAATTAATGAAACATATTTCATATACATTGGTAATAATTCAAATTATATAACAAGGCTTAATAGTTTATTTTTTTCACCATATTCACATTGTGTAATGGTATAATAGATGTAAACAATTTCAATATTTTTCTTCTTCTCCATCACCAAATTTCAGGTTACTTCATCAATAAGAAACTAAGTTAAAATACTTTTAATTAGTGACACATATTTCATATACATTGGTAATAATTAAAATTATATAACAAGGCTCGATAGTATATTTGTTTACCATATTCATATGCTATACTGGTATAATAGTTGTAAACAATTTCAACATTATGCTTCTTCTCTATCACCAAAATTTAGGTTACTTTGTCACTAAGAAACTTAGTTAAAAGACTATTAATTAATGACACATATTTCATATACATTGGTAATAATTCAAATTATATAACGAGGCTCGATAGTATATTTATTCAGCATACTCATATGGTATTATGGTATAATAATTGTAAATAATTTCAATATTTTACTTCTTCTCAATCACCAAATTTTAGGTTACTTCATCACTAAGAAACTAAGTTAAAAGACTTTAATTAGTGACACATATTTCATATATATTGGTAATAATTAAAATTATATAACAAGGCTCGATAGTATATTTGTTCACCATATTCATATGCTATACTGGTATAATAGTTGTAAACAATTTCAACATTTTTCTTCTTCTCTATTACCAAAATTTAGGTTACTTCATCACTAAGAAACTTAGTTAAAAGACTATTAATTAATGAAACATATTTCATACACATTGGTAATAATTCAAATTATATAATGAGTCTCGATAGTATATTTATTCGCCATAATCATATATACTATGATATAATAGATGTAAATAATTTCAATATTTTTCTTCTTCTCCATCATCAAATTTTAGGTTACTTCATCACTAAGAAACTAAGTTAAAAGACAATTAATTAATGACACATATTTTATATACATTGGTAATAATTAAAATTATATAACAAGGCTCGATAGTATGTTCGTTCACCGTATTCAAATTGTGTTATGGTATAATAGATGTAAACAATTTCAATATTTTTCTTCTTCTCCAACACCAAATATCAGGTTACTTCTGCACTAAGACACTAAGTTAAAAGACTATTAACTAATAACACATATTCCATATGCATTGGTAATAATTCTAATTAAATAATGAGGCCTGATAGTATATTTATTCGCCATACTCATATGATATTATGGTATGATAGATGTAAACAATTTCAATATTTTTCTTCTTCTCCATCACCAAATTTTAGGTTACTTCTTCACTAAAAAACTAATTTAAAAGACTATTAATTAATGAAACATATTTCATATACATTGGTAATAATTCAAATTATATAACAAGGCTTAATAGTTTATTTTTTTCACCATATTCACATTGTGTAATGGTATAATAGATGTAAACAATTTCAATATTTTTCTTCTTCTCCATCACCAAATTTCAGGTTACTTCATCAATAAGAAACTAAGTTAAAATACTTTTAATTAGTGACACATATTTCATATACATTGGTAATAATTAAAATTATATAACAAGGCTCGATAGTATATTTGTTTACCATATTCATATGCTATACTGGTATAATAGTTGTAAACAATTTCAACATTATGCTTCTTCTCTATCACCAACATTTAGGTTACTTTGTCACTAAGAAACTTAGTTAAAAGACTATTAATTAATGACACATATTTCATATACATTGGTAATAATTCAAATTATATAACGAGGCTCGATAGTATATTTATTCAGCATACTCATATGGTATTATGGTATAATAATTGTAAATAATTTAAATATTTTACTTCTTCTCAATCACCAAATTTTAGGTTACTTCATCACTAAGAAACTAAGTTAAAAGGACTTTTAATTAGTGACACATATTTCATATATATTGGTAATAATTAAAATTATATAACAAGGCTCGATAGTATATTTGTTCACCATATTCATATGCTATACTGGTATAATAGTTGTAAACAATTTCAACATTTTTCTTCTTCTCTATTACCAAAATTTAGGTTACTTCATCACTAAGAAACTTAGTTAAAAGACTATTAATTAATGAAACATATTTCATACACATTGGTAATAATTCAAATTATATAATGAGTCTCGATAGTATATTTATTCGCCATAATCATATATACTATGATATAATAGATGTAAATAATTTCAATATTTTTCTTCTTCTCCATCACCAAATTTTAGGTTACTTCATCACTAAGAAACTAAGTTAAAAGACAATTAATTAATGACACATATTTTATATACATTGGTAATAATTAAAATTATATAATAAGGCTCAATAGTATATTCGTTCACCATATTCACATTGTGTTATTGTATGATAGATGTAAACAATTTCAATATTTTTCTTCTTCTCCATCACCAAATTTAAGGTAACTTCTTCACTAAGACACTAAGTTAAAAGACAATTAATTAATAACACATATTCCATATGCATTGTTAATAATTCTAATTAAATAATAAGGCTCGATAATATATTTATTCGCCATACTCATATGATATTATGGTATAATAGATGTAAATAATTTCAATATTTTTCTTCTTCTCTATCACCAAATTTTAGGTTACTTCTTCACTAAAAAACTAATTTAAAAGACTATTAATTAATGAAACATATTTCATATACATTGGTAATAATTCAAATTATATAACAAGGCTTAATAGTTTTATTTTTTCACCATATTCACATTGTGTAATGGTATAATAGATGTAAACAATTTCAATATTTTTCTTCTTCTCTATCACCAAATTTCAGGTTACTTCATCAATAAGAAACTAAGTTAAAAGACTTTTAATTAGTGACACATATTTCATATACATTGGTAATAATTAAAATTATATAACAAGGCTCGATAGTATATTTGTTCACCATATTCATATGCTATACTGGTATAATAGTTGTAAACAATTTGAACATTATGCTTCTTCTCTATCACCAAAATTTAGGTTACTTTGTCACTAAGAAACTTAGTTAAAAGACTATTAATTAATGACACATATTTCATATACATTGGTAATAATTCAAATTATATAACGAGGCTCGATAGTATATTTATTCACCATACTCATATGGTATTATGGTATAATAATTGTAAATAATTTCAATATTTTACTTCTTCTCAATCACCAAATTTTAGGTTACTTCATCACTAAGAAACTAAGTTAAAAGACTTTTAATTAGTGACACATATTTCATATATATTGGTAATAATTAAAATTATATAACAAGGCTCGATAGTATATTTGTTCACCATATTCATATGCTATACTGGTATAATAGTTGTAAACAATTTCAACATTTTTCTTCTTCTATTTTACCAAAATTTAGGTTACTTCATCACTAAGAAACTTAGTTAAAAGACTATTAATTAATGAAACATATTTCATACACATTGGTAATAATTCAAATTATATAATGAGTCTCGATAGTATATTTATTCGCCATAATCATATATACTATGATATAATAGATGTAAATAATTTCAATATTTTTCTTCTTCTCCATCATCAAATTTTAGGTTACTTCATCACTAAGAAACTAAGTTAAAAGACAATTAATTAATGACACATATTTTATATACATTGGTAATAATTAAAATTATATAACAAGGCTCGATAGTATGTTCGTTCACCGTATTCAAATTGTGTTATGGTATAATAGATGTAAACAATTTCAATATTTTTCTTCTTCTCCAACACCAAATATCAGGTTACTTCTGCACTAAGACACTAAGTTAAAAGACTATTAACTAATAACACATATTCCATATGCATTGGTAATAATTCTAATTAAATAATGAGGCCTGATAGTATATTTATTCGCCATACTCATATGATATTATGGTATGATAGATGTAAACAATTTCAATATTTTTCTTCTTCTCCATCACCAAATTTTAGGTTACTTCTTCACTAAAAAACTAATTTAAAAGACTATTAATTAATGAAACATATTTCATATACATTGGTAATAATTCAAATTATATAACAAGGCTTAATAGTTTATTTTTTTCACCATATTCACATTGTGTAATGGTATAATAGATGTAAACAATTTCAATATTTTTCTTCTTCTCCATCACCAAATTTCAGGTTACTTCATCAATAAGAAACTAAGTTAAAATAGTTTTAATTAGTGACACATATTTCATATACATTGGTAATAATTAAAATTATATAACAAGGCTCGATAGTATATTTGTTTACCATATTCATATGCTATACTGGTATAATAGTTGTAAACAATTTCAACATTATGCTTCTTCTCTATCACCAAAATTTAGGTTACTTTGTCACTAAGAAACTTAGTTAAAAGACTATTAATTAATGACACATATTTCATATACATTGGTAATAATTCAAATTATATAAAGAGGCTCGATAGTATATTTATTCAGCATACTCATATGGTATTATGGTATAATAATTGTAAATAATTTAAATATTTTACTTCTTCTCAATCACCAAATTTTAGGTTACTTCATCACTAAGAAACTAAGTTAAAAGACTTTTAATTAGTGACACATATTTCATATATATTGGTAATAATTAAAATTATATAACAAGGCTCGATAGTATATTTGTTCACCATATTCATATGCTATACTGGTATAATAGTTGTAAACAATTTCAACATTTTTCTTCTTCTCTATTACCAAAATTTAGGTTACTTCATCACTAAGAAACTTAGTTAAAAGACTATTAATTAATGAAACATATTTCATACACATTGGTAATAATTCAAATTATATAATGAGTCTCGATAGTATATTTATTCGCCATAATCATATATACTATGATATAATAGATGTAAATAATTTCAATATTTTTCTTCTTCTCCATCACCAAATTTTAGGTTACTTCATCACTAAGAAACTAAGTTAAAAGACAATTAATTAATGACACATATTTTATATACATTGGTAATAATTAAAATTATATAATAAGGCTCAATAGTATATTCGTTCACCATATTCACATTGTGTTATTGTATGATAGATGTAAACAATTTCAATATTTTTCTTCTTCTCCATCACCAAATTTAAGGTAACTTCTTCACTAAGACACTAAGTTAAAAGACAATTAATTAATAACACATATTCCATATGCATTGTTAATAATTCTAATTAAATAATAAGGCTCGATAATATATTTATTCGCCATACTCATATGATATTATGGTATAATAGATGTAAATAATTTCAATATTTTTCTTCTTCTCTATCACCAAATTTTAGGTTACTTCTTCACTAAAAAACTAATTTAAAAGACTATTAATTAATGAAACATATTTCATATACATTGGTAATAATTCAAATTATATAACAAGGCTTAATAGTTTATTTTTTCACCATATTCACATTGTGTAATGGTATAATAGATGTAAACAATTTCAATATTTTTCTTCTTCTCTATCACCAAATTTCAGGTTACTTCATCAATAAGAAACTAAGTTAAAAGACTTTTAATTAGTGACACATATTTCATATACATTGGTAATAATTAAAATTATATAACAAGGCTCGATAGTATATTTGTTCACCATATTCATATGCTATACTGGTATAATAGTTGTAAACAATTTGAACATTATGCTTCTTCTCTATCACCAAAATTTAGGTTACTTTGTCACTAAGAAACTTAGTTAAAAGACTATTAATTAATGACACATATTTCATATACATTGGTAATAATTCAAATTATATAACGAGGCTCGATAGTATATTTATTCACCATACTCATATGGTATTATGGTATAATAATTGTAAATAATTTCAATATTTTACTTCTTC
This sequence comes from Vicia faba, assembly GCA_948472305.1. Lineage (NCBI taxonomy): Eukaryota > Viridiplantae > Streptophyta > Magnoliopsida > Fabales > Fabaceae > Vicia > Vicia faba. The sequence goes on along the minus strand of OX451738.1, from coordinate 272,126,439 downwards.
TCAATCACCAAATTTTAGGTTACTTCATCACTAAGAAACTAAGTTAAAAGACTTTTAATTAGTGACACATATTTCATATATATTGGTAATAATTAAAATTATATAACAAGGCTCGATAGTATATTTGTTCACCATATTCATATGCTATACTGGTATAATAGTTGTAAACAATTTCAACATTTTTCGTCTTCTATTTTACCAAAATTTAGGTTACTTCATCACTAAGAAACTTAGTTAAAAGAGTATTATTTAATGAAACATATTTCATACACATTGGTAATAATTCAAATTATATAATGAGTCTCGATAGTATATTTATTCGCCATAATCATATAGACTATGATATAATAGATGTAAATAATTTCAATATTTTTCTTCTTCTCCATCACCAAATTTTAGGTTACTTCATCACTAAGAAACTAAGTTAAAAGACAATTAATTAATGACACATATTTTATATACATTGGTAATAATTAAAATTATATAATAAGGCTCGATAGTATATTCGTTCACCATATTCACATTGTGTTATTGTATGATAGATGTAAACAATTTCAATATTTTTCTTCTTCTCCATCACCAAATTTAAGGTAACTTCTTCACTAAGACACTAAGTTAAAAGACAATTAATTAATAACACATATTCCATATGCATTGTTAATAATTCTAATTAAATAATAAGGCTCGATAATATATTTATTCGCCATACTCATATTATATTATGGTATAATAGATGTAAATAATTTCAATATTTTTCTTCTTCTCCATCACCAAATTTTAGGTTACTTCTTCACTAAAAAACAAATATAAAAGACTATTAATTAATGAAACATATTTCATATACATTGGTAATAATTCAAATTATATATCAAGGCTTAATAGTTTATTTTTTCACCATATTCACATTGTGTAATGGTATAATAGATGTAAACAATTTCAATATTTTTCTTCTTCTCCATCACCAAATTTCAGGTTACTTCATCAATAAGAAACTAAGTTAAAAGACTTTTAATTAGTGACACATATTTCATATACATTGGTAATAATTAAAATTATATAACAAGGCTCGATAGTATATTTGTTCACCATATTCATATGCTATACTGGTATAATAGTTGTAAACAATTTCAACATTATGCTTCTTCTCTATCACCAAAATTTAGGTTACTTTGTCACTAAGAAACTTAGTTAAAAGACTATTAATTAATGACACATATTTCATATACATTGGTAATAATTCAAATTATATAACGAGGCTCGATAGTATATTTATTCAGCATACTCATATGGTATTATGGTATAATAATTGTAAATAATTTCAATATTTTACTTCTTCTCAATCACCAAATTTAAGGTTACCTCATCACTAAGAAACTAAGTTAAAAGACTTTTAATTAGTGACACATATTTCATATATATTGGTAATAATTAAAATTATATAATAAGGCTCGATAGTATATTTGTTCACCATATTCATATGCTATACTGGTATAATAGTTGTAAACAATTTCAACATTTTTCTTCTTCTCTATTACCAAAATTTAGGTTACTTCATCACTAAGAAACTTAGTTAAAAGACTATTAATTAATGAAACATATTTCATACACATTGGTAATAATTCAAATTATATAATGAGTCTCGATAGTATATTTATTCGCCATAATCATATATACTATGATATAATAGATGTAAATAATTTCAATATTTTTCTTCTTCTCCATCACCAAATTTTAGGTTACTTCATCACTAAGAAACTAAGTTAAAAGACAATTAATTAATGACACATATTTTATATACATTGGTAATAATTAAAATTATATAATAAGGCTCAATAGTATATTCGTTCACCATATTCACATTGTGTTATTGTATGATAGATGTAAACAATTTCAATATTTTTCTTCTTCTCCATCACCAAATTTAAGGTAACTTCTTCACTAAGACACTAAGTTAAAAGACAATTAATTAATAACACATATTCCATATGCATTGTTAATAATTCTAATTAAATAATAAGGCTCGATAATATATTTATTCGCCATACTCATATGATATTATGGTATAATAGATGTAAATAATTTCAATATTTTTCTTCTTCTCCATCACCAAATTTTAGGTTACTTCTTCACTAAAAAACTAATTTAAAAGACTATTATTTAATGAAACATATTTCATATACATTGGTAATAATTCAAATTATATAACAAGGCTTAATAGTTTATTTTTTCACCATATTCACATTGTGTAATGGTATAATAGATGTAAACAATTTCAATATTTTTCTTCTTCTCTATCACCAAATTTCAGGTTACTTCATCAATAAGAAACTAAGTTAAAAGACTTTTAATTAGTGACACATATTTCATATACATTGGTAATAATTAAAATTATATAACAAGGCTCGATAGTATATTTGTTCACCATATTCATATGCTATACTGGTATAATAGTTGTAAACAATTTCAACATTATGCTTCTTCTCTATCACCAAAATTTAGGTTACTTTGTCACTAAGAAACTTAGTTAAAAGACTATTAATTAATGACACATATTTCATATACATTGGTAATAATTCAAATTATATAACGAGGCTCGATAGTATATTTATTCACCATACTCATATGGTATTATGGTATAATAATTGTAAATAATTTCAATATTTTACTTCTTCTCAATCACCAAATTTTAGGTTACTTCATCACTAAGAAACTAAGTTAAAAGACTTTTAATTAGTGACACATATTTCATATATATTGGTAATAATTAAAATTATATAACAAGGCTCGATAGTATATTTGTTCACCATATTCATATGCTATACTGGTATAATAGTTGTAAACAATTTCAACATTTTTCTTCTTCTCTATTACCAAAATTTAGGTTACTTCGTCACTAAGAAACTTAGTTAAAAGACTATTAATTAATGACACATATTTCATATACATTGGTAATAATTCAAATTATATAATAAAGCTCGATAGTATATTTGTTCACCATACTCATATGGTATTAGGGTATAATAATTGTAAACAATTTCAATATTTGACTTCTTCTCCATCATCAAATTTTAGGTTACTTCATCACTAAGAAACTAAGTTAAGAGACAATTAATTAATGACACATATTGTATATACATTGGTAATAATTAAAATTATATAACAAGGCTCGATAGTATATTCTTTCACCGTATTCACATTGTGTTATGGTATAATAGATGTAAACAATTTCAATATTTTTCTTCTTCTTCATCACCAAATTTCAGGTTACTTCTTCACTAAGACACTAAGTTAAAAGACTATTAACTAATAGCATATATTCCATATGCATTGGTAATAATTCTAATTAAATAATGCGACTCGATAGTATATTTATTCACCATACTCATATGGTATTATGGTATAATAATTGCAAATAATTTTAATATTTTACTTCTTCTCCATCACAAAATTTTCAGGTTACTTTTTCACTAAGAAACGAAGTTAAAAGACAATTAATTAATGACACATATTTCATATACATTGATAATAATTCAAATTATATAATGAGGCTCGATATCATATTTATACACCATACCCATATGGTATTATGGTATAATATATGTAAACAATTTCAATATTTTTCTGCTTCTCCATCACCTAATTTTAGGTTACTTCATCACTAAGAAACTAAGTTAAAAGACAATTACTTAACGGTACATATTTCATATACATTGATAACAATTTAAATTATACAATGAGGCTAGATAGCATATTTATTCATCATACTCATATGGTATTCTGGTAAAATAGTTGTAAACGATTTCAATATTTTTCTTCTTCCCGATCATCAAATTTTTGGTTACTTCTTCACTAAGAAACTAAGTTAAAAGACGGTTACTTAATGACACATATTTTATATACATTGATGATTATTCAAATGCTATAATGAGGCTTGATAGCATTTTTATTCACCATATTCATATGGTATTCTGGTATAATAATTGTAAACAATTTCAATATTTTTCTTATTCTCCATCACCAAATTTTAGGTTACTTAATAACTAAGAAACTAAGTTAAAAGACCATTAAATAAAGACACATATTTCATATACATTGTTAATAATTCAAATTATATAACAAGGCTCAATAGTTTATTTGTTCACCATATTCACATTGTGTTATGGTATAATAGATGAAAACGATTTGAATATTTTTCTTCTTCTCCATCACCAAAATTTAGGTTACTTCATCACTAAGAAACTAAGTTAAAAGACTTTTAAATAATGACACATATTTCATATACATTGGTAATAATTCAAATTATATAATGAGGCTCGATAGTATATTTATTAACCATACTCATATGGTATTATGGTATAATAATTGTGAACAATTTCAATATTTTACTTCTTCTCTATCACCAAATTTCAGGTTACTTCATTGTTTAGAAACTAAGTTAAAAGACTATTAACCAATGACACATATTTCATATACATTGGTAATAATTCAATTTATATAATGAGGATCGTTAGTATATTTATTCACCATACTCATATGGTATTATGGTAAAATAATTTTAAACAATTTCCATATTTTACTTCTTCTCCATCACCAAAATTTAGGTTACTTCATCACTAAGAAACTAAGTTAAAACACTATTTATTAATGAAACATATTTCATATACATTGGTAATAATTCAAATTATATAATGAGGATCGATAGTATATGTATTCACCATACTCATATGGTATTATGGTATAATAATTGTAAACAATTTCAATATTTTACTTCTTCTCCATCAACAAATTTTAGGTTACTTCATCCCTAAGAAACTAAGTTAAAAGACAATTAATTAATGACACAAATTTCATATACATTGGTAATAATTCAAATTATATAATGAGACTCAATAGTATATTTATTCACCATACTCATATGGTATTAAGGTATAATAATTGCAAATAATTTTAATATTTTACTTCTTCTCCATCACCAAATTTCAAGTTACTTTTTCACTAAGAAACTAAGTTAAAAGACAATTAATTAATGACACATATTTCATATACATTGATAATAATTCAAATTATATAATGAGGCTCGATAGCATATTTATACACCATACCCATATGGTATTATGGTATAATATATGTAAACAATTTAAATATTTTTCTGCTTCTCCATCACCTAATTTTAGGTTACTTCATCACTAAGAAACTAAGTTAAAAGACGGTTACTTAACGGTACATATTTCATATACATTGATAATAATTTAAAGTATACAATGAGGCTAAATAGCATATTTATTCATCATACTCATATGGTATTCTGGTATAATAGTTGTAAACAATTTCAATATTTTTCTTCTTCCCGATCATCAAATTTTTGGTTACTTCTTCACTAAGACACTAAGTTAAAAGACGGTTACTTAATGACACATATTTTATATACATTGATAATAATTCAAATTCTATAATGAGGCTTGATAGCATATTTATTCACCATATTCATATGGTATTCTGGTATAATAATTGTAAACAATTTCAATATTTTTCTTCTTCTCCATCACCAAATTTTAGATTACTTCATCACTAAGAAACTAAGTTAAAAGACCATTAAATAAAGAGACATATTTCATATACATTGTTAATAATTCAAATTATATAACAAGGCTCGATAGTTTATTTTTTCACCATATTCATATTGTGTAATGGTATAATAGATGTAAACGATTTCAATATTTTTCTTCTTCTCCATCACCAAAATTTAGGTTACTTCATCAATAAGAAACTAAGTTAAAAGACTTTTAATTAGTGACACATATTTCATATACATTGGTAATAATTAAAATTATATAACAAGGCTCGATAGTATATTTGTTCACCATATTCATATGCTATACTGGTATAATAGTTGTAAACAATTTCAACATTATGCTTCTTCTCTATCACCAAAATTTAGGTTACTTTGTCACTAAGAAACTTAGTTAAAATACTATTAATTAATGACACATATTTCATATACATTGGTAATAATTCAAATTATATAACGAGGCTCGATAGTATATTTATTCAGCATACTCATATGGTATTATGGTATAATAATTGTAAATAATTTCAATATTTTACTTCTTCTCAATCACCAAATTTTAGGTTACCTCATCACTAAGAAACTAAGTTAAAAGACTTTTAATTAGTGACACATATTTCATATATATTGGTAATAATTAAAATTATATAACAAGGCTCGATAGTATATTTGTTCACCATATTCATATGCTATACTGGTATAATAGTTGTAAACAATTTCAACATTTTTCTTCTTCTCTATTACCAAAATTTAGGTTACTTCATCACTAAGAAACTTAGTTAAAAGACTATTAATTAATGAAACATATTTCATACACATTGGTAATAATTCAAATTATATAATGAGTCTCGATAGTATATTTATTCGCCATAATCATATATACTATGATATAATAGATGTAAATAATTTCAATATTTTTCTTCTTCTCCATCACCAAATTTTAGGTTACTTCATCACTAAGAAACTAAGTTAAAAGACAATTAATTAATGACACATATTTTATATACATTGGTAATAATTAAAATTATATAATAAGGCTCAATAGTATATTCGTTCACCATATTCACATTGTGTTATTGTATGATAGATGTAAACAATTTCAATATTTTTCTTCTTCTCCATCACCAAATTTAAGGTAACTTCTTCACTAAGACACTAAGTTAAAAGACAATTAATTAATAACACATATTCCATATGCATTGTTAATAATTCTAATTAAATAATAAGGCTCGATAATATATTTATTCGCCATACTCATATGATATTATGGTATAATAGATGTAAATAATTTCAATATTTTTCTTCTTCTCCATCACCAAATTTTAGGTTACTTCTTCACTAAAAAACTAATTTAAAAGACTATTATTTAATGAAACATATTTCATATACATTGGTAATAATTCAAATTATATAACAAGGCTTAATAGTTTATTTTTTCACCATATTCACATTGTGTAATGGTATAATAGATGTAAACAATTTCAATATTTTTCTTCTTCTCTATCACCAAATTTCAGGTTACTTCATCAATAAGAAACTAAGTTAAAAGACTTTTAATTAGTGACACATATTTTCATATACATTGGTAATAATTAAAATTATATAACAAGGCTCGATAGTATATTTGTTCACCATATTCATATGCTATACTGGTATAATAGTTGTAAACAATTTCAACATTATGCTTCTTCTCTATCACCAAAATTTAGGTTACTTTGTCACTAAGAAACTTAGTTAAAAGACTATTAATTAATGACACATATTTCATATACATTGGTAATAATTCAAATTATATAACGAGGCTCGATAGTATATTTATTCACCATACTCATATGGTATTATGGTATAATAATTGTAAATAATTTCAATATTTTACTTCTTCTCAATCACCAAATTTTAGGTTACTTCATCACTAAGAAACTAAGTTAAAAGACTTTTAATTAGTGACACATATTTCATATATATTGGTAATAATTAAAATTATATAACAAGGCTCGATAGTATATTTGTTCACCATATTCATATGCTATACTGGTATAATAGTTGTAAACAATTTCAACATTTTTCTTCTTCTCTATTACCAAAATTTAGGTTACTTCGTCACTAAGAAACTTAGTTAAAAGACTATTAATTAATGACACATATTTCATATACATTGGTAATAATTCAAATTATATAATAAAGCTCGATAGTATATTTGTTCACCATACTCATATGGTATTAGGGTATAATAATTGTAAACAATTTCAATATTTGGCTTCTTCTCCATCATCAAATTTTAGGTTACTTCATCACTAAGAAACTAAGTTAAGAGACAATTAATTAATGACACATATTTTATATACATTGGTAATAATTAAAATTATATAACAAGGCTCGATAGTATATTCTTTCACCGTATTCACATTGTGTTATGGTATAATAGATGTAAACAATTTCAATATTTTTCTTCTTCTTCATCACCAAATTTCAGGTTACTTCTTCACTAAGACACTAAGTTAAAAGACTATTAACTAATAGCATATATTCCATATGCATTGGTAATAATTCTAATTAAATAATGAGACTCGATAGTATATTTATTCACCATACTCATATGGTATTATGGTATAATAATTGCAAATAATTTTAATATTTTACTTCTTCTCCATCACAAAATTTCAGGTTACTTTTTGACTAAGAAACGAAGTTAAAAGACAATTAATTAATGACACATATTTCATATACATTGATAATAATTCAAATTATATAATGAGGCTCGATAGCATATTTATACACCATACCCATATGGTATTATGGTATAATATATGTAAACAATTTCAATATTTTTCTGCTTCTCCATCACCTAATTTTAGGTTACTTCATCACTAAGAAACTAAATTAAAAGACAATTACTTAACGGTACATATTTCATATACATTGATAACAATTTAAATTATACAATGAGGCTAGATAGCATATTTATTCATCATACTCATATGGTATTCTGGTAAAATAGTTGTAAACAATTTCAATATTTTTCTTCTTCCCGATCATCAAATTTTTGGTTACTTCTTCACTAAGAAACTAAGTTAAAAGACGGTTACTTAATGACACATATTTTATATACATTGATGATTATTCAAATGCTATAATGAGGCTTGATAGCATTTTTATTCACCATATTCATATGGTATTCTGGTATAATAATTGTAAACAATTTCAATATTTTTCTTATTCTCCATCACCAAATTTTAGGTTACTTAATCACTAAGAAACTAAGTTAAAAGACCATTAAATAAAGACACATATTTCATATACATTGTTAATAATTCAAATTATATAACAAGGCTCAATAGTTTATTTGTTCACCATATTCACATTGTGTTATGGTATAATAGATGAAAACGATTTGAATATTTTTCTTCTTCTCCATCACCAAAATTTAGGTTACTTCATCACTAAGAAACTAAGTTAAAAGACTTTTAAATAATGACACATATTTCATATACGTTGGTAATAATTCAAATTATATAATGAGGCTCGATAGTATATTTATTAACCATACTCATATGGTATTATGGTATAATAATTGTGAACAATTTCAATATTTTACTTCTTCTCTATCACCAAATTTTAGGTTACTTCATTGTTTAGAAACTAAGTTAAAAGACTATTAACCAATGACACATATTTCATATACATTGGTAATAATTCAATTTATATAATGAGGATCGTTAGTATATTTATTCACCATACTCATATGGTATTATGGTAAAATAATTTTAAACAATTTCCATATTTTACTTCTTCTCCATCACCAAAATTTAGGTTACTTCATCACTAAGAAACTAAGTTAAAACACTATTTATTAATGAAACATATTTCATATACATTGGTAATAATTCAAATTATATAATGAGGATCGATAGTATATGTATTCACCATACTCATATGGTATTATGGTATAATAATTGTAAACAATTTCAATATTTTACTTCTTCTCCATCACCAAATTTTAGGTTACTTCATCCCTAAGAAACTAAGTTAAAAGACAATTAATTAATGACACAAATTTCATATACATTGGTAATAATTCAAATTATATAATGAGACTCAATAGTATATTTATTCACCATACTCATATGGTATTAAGGTATAATAATTGCAAATAATTTTAATATTTTACTTCTTCTCCATCACCAAATTTCAAGTTACTTTTTCACTAAGAAACTAAGTTAAAAGACAATTAATTAATGACACATATTTCATATACATTGATAATAATTCAAATTATATAATGAGGCTCGATAGCATATTTATACACCATACCCATATGGTATTATGGTATAATATATGTAAACAATTTAAATATTTTTCTGCTTCTCCATCACCTAATTTTAGGTTACTTCATCACTAAGAAACTAAGTTAAAAGACGGTTACTTAACGGTACATATTTCATATACATTGATAATAATTTAAAGTATACAATGAGGCTAAATAGCATATTTATTCATCATACTCATATGGTATTCTGGTATAATAGTTGTAAACAATTTCAATATTTTTCTTCTTCCCGATCATCAAATTTTTGGTTACTTCTTCACTAAGAAACTAAGTTAAAAGACGGTTACTTAATGACACATATTTTATATACATTGATAATAATTCAAATTCTATAATGAGGCTTGATAGCATATTTATTCACCATATTCATATGGTATTCTGGTATAATAATTGTAAACAATTTCAATATTTTTCTTCTTCTCCATCACCAAATTTTAGATTACTTCATCACTAAGAAACTAAGTTAAAAGACCATTAAATAAAGAGACATATTTCATATACATTGTTAATAATTCAAATTATATAACAAGGCTCGATAGTTTATTTGTTCACCATATTCATATTGTGTTATGGTATAATAGATGAAAACGATTTGAATATTTTTCTTCTTCTCCATCACCAAAATTTAGGTTACTTCATCACTAAAAAACCAAGTTAAAAAACTTTTAATTAGTGACACATATTTCATACACATTGGTAATAATTCAAATTATATAATGAGGCTCGATAGTATATTTATTCACCATACTCATATGGTATTATGGTATAATAATTGTAAACAATTTAAATATTTTACTTCTTCCCCATCACCAAATTTTATGTTACTTCATCACTAAGAAACTAAGTTAAAAGACTATTAACCAATGACACATATTTCATATACATTGGTAATAATTCAAATTATATAATTAGGATCGATAGTATATTTATTCACCATACTCATATGGTATTATGGTAAAATAATTTTAAACAATTTCAATATTTTACTTCTTCTCCATCACCAAATTTTAGGTTACTTCATCACTAAGAAACTAAATTAAAACATTATTTATTAATGAAACATATTTCATATACATTGGTAATAATTCAAATTATATAATGAGGCTCGATAGTATATGTATTCACCATACTCATATGGTATTATAGTATAATAATTGTAAACAATTTCAATATTTTACTTCTTCTCCATCACCAAATTTTAGGTTACTTCATCACTAAGAAACTAAGTTAAAAGGCAATTAATTAATGACACATATTTCATATACATTGGTAATAATTCAAATTATATAATGAGACTCAATAGTATATTTATTCACCATACTCATATGGTATTATGGTATTATAATTGCAAATAATTTTAATATTTTACTTCTTCTCCATCACCAAATTTCGGGTTACTTTTTCACTAAGAAACTAAGTTAAAAGACAATTAATTAATGACACATATTTCATATACATTGGTAATAATTCAAATTATATAATGAGGCTCGATAGCATATTTGTACACCATACCCATATGGTATTATGGTATAATATATGTAAACAATTTCAATATTTTTCTGCTTCTCCATCACCTAATTTTAGGTTACTTCATCACTAAGAAACTAAGTTAAAAGACGGTTACTTAACGGTACATATTTAATATACATTCATAACAATTTAAAGTATACAATGAGTCTAGATATCATATTTATTCATCATACTCATATGGTATTCTGGTAAAATAGTTGTAAACAATTTCAATATTTTTCTTCTTCCCGATCATCACATTTTTGGTTACTTCTTCACTAAGAAACTAAGTTAAAAGACGGTTACTTAATGACACATATTTTATATACATTGATGATTATTCAAATTCTATAATGAGGCTTGCTAGCATATTTATTCACCATATTCATATGGTATTCTGGTATAATAATTGTAAACAATTTCAATATTTTTCTTCTTCTCCATCACCAAATTTTAGGTTACTTTATCACTAAGAAACTAAGTTAAAAGACCCTCAAATAAAGAGACATATTTCATATACATTGTTAATAATTCAATTTATATAAAAAGGCTCGATAGTTTATTTGTTCACCATATTCACATTGTGTTATGGTATAATAGATGAAAACGATTTCAATATTTTTCTTCTTCTCCATCACCAAAATTTAGTTTACTTCATCACTAAAAAACTAAGTTAAAAAACTTTTAATTAGTGACACATATTTCATATACATTGATAATAATTCAAATTATATAATGAGGCTCGATAGTATATTTATTCACCATACTCATATGGTATTATGGTATAATAATTGTAAACAATTTCAATATTTTACTTCATCTCTATCACCAAATTTTAGGTTACTTCTTCACTAAAAAACAAAGTTAAAAGACTATTAATTAATAAAACATATTTCATATACATTGGTAATAATTCAAATTATATAATGGAAATCAATAGTATATTTATTCACCATACTCATATGGTATTATGGTATAATAATTGTAAATAATTTTAATATTTTACTTCTTCTCTATCACTAAATTCTAGGTTACTTCATCACTAAGAAACTAAGTTAAAAGACTATTTATTAATGAAACATATTTCATATACATTGGTAATAATTCAAATTATATAATGAGGCTCGATTGTATATTTATTCACCATACTTATATGGTATTATGGTAAAATAGAAGTAAACAATTTAAATATTTTTCTTCTTTTCCATCATTAAATTTTAGGTTATTTCTTCACTAAGAGACTAAGTTAAAAGACGGTTACTTAACGGTACATATTTCATATACATTGATAATATTTTAAAGTATACAATGAGGCTAGATAGCATATTTATTCATCATACTCATATGGTATTCTGGTATAATATTTGTAAACAATTTCAATATTTTTCTTCTTCTCCATCACCAAATTTTAGGTTACTTATTCACTAAGAAACTAAGTTAAAAGACCATTAAATAAAGACACATATTTCATATACATTGTTAATAATTCAAATTATATAACAAGGCTCAATAGTTTATTTGTTCACCATATTCACATTGTGTTATGGTATAATAGATAAAAACCATTTCAACATTTTTCTTCTTCTCCATCACCAAAATTTAGGTTACTTCTTCACTAAGAAACTAAGTTAAAAGACTTTTAATTAGTGACACTTATTACATACACATTGGTAATAATTCAAATTATATAATGAGGCTCGATAGTATATTTATTCACCATACTCATATGGTATTAAGGTATAATAATTGTAAACAATTTCAATATTTTACTTCTTCCCCATCACCAAATTTTATGTTACTTCATCTCTAAGAAATTAAGTTAAAACACTATTAAATAATGACACATACTTCATATACATTGGTAATAATTCAAATTATATAATGAGGCTCGATAGTATATTTATTCACCATACTCATATGTAATTATGGTATAATAATTGTGAACAATTTCAATATTTTATTTCTTCTCTATCACCAAATTTCAGGTTACTTCATCACTAAGAAACTAAGTTAAAAGACTATTAACCAACGAAACATATTTCATATACATCGGTAATAATTCAATTTATATAATGAGGCTCGATAGTATATTTATTCACCATACTCATATGGTATTTAGGTAAAATAATTTTAAACAATTTCAATATTTTACTTCTTCTCCATTACCAAATTTTAGGTTACTTCATCACTAAGAAACTAAGTTAAAACACTATTTATTAAAGAAACATATTTCATTTACATTGGTAATAATTCAAATTATATAATGAGGCTCGATAGTATATGTATTCACCATACTCATATGGTATTATGGTATAATAATTTTAAACAGTTTCAATATTTTTATTCTTCTCTATCACCAAATTTTAGGTTACTTCTTCACTAAAAAACAAAGTTAAAAGACTATTAATTAATGAAATATATTTCATATACATTGGTAAGAATTCAAATTATATAATGAGACTCAATAGTATATTTATTCACCATACTCATATGGTATTATGGTATAATAGTTGTAAATAATTTTAATATTTTAATTCTTCTCTATCACCAAATTCTAGGTTACTTCATCACTAAGAAACTAAGTTAAAAGACTATTTATTAATGAAACATATTTCATATACATTGGTAATAATTCAAATTATATAATGAGGCTCGATTGTATATTTATTCACCATACTTATATGGTATTATGGTAAAATAGAAGTAAACAATTTCAATATTTTTCTTCTTCTCCATCATTAAATTTTAGGTTATTTCTTCACTAAGAGACTAAGTTACAAGACGGTTACTTAAAGGTACATATTTCATATAAATTGATAAGAATTTAAAGTATACAATGAGGCTAGATAGCATATTTATTCATCATTATCATATGGTATTCTGGTATAATAGTTGTAAATAATTTCAATATTTTTCTTCTTCTCGATCATCAAATTTTTGGATACTTCTTCACTAAGAAACTAAGTTAAAAGACGGTTACTTAATGACACATATTTTATATACATTGATGAATATTCAAATTATATAATGAGGCTTGATAGCATATTTATTCACCATATTTATATGGTATTCTGGTATAATAGTTGTAAACAATTTTAATATTTTTCTTCTTCTTCATCACCAAATTTTAGGTTACTTCGTCACTAAGAAACTAAGTTAAAAGACCATTAAATAAAGACACATATTTCATATACATTATTAATAATTCAGATTATATAACAAGGCTCGATAGTTTATTTGTTCACCATATTCACATTGTGTTGTGGTATAATAAATGAAAACGATTTCAATATTTTTCTTCTTCTCCATCACCAAAATTTAGGTTACTTCATCATTAAGAAACTAAGTTAAAAGACTATTAACCAATGACACATATTTCATATACATTGGTAATAATTCAATTTATATAACGAGGCTCAATAGTATATTTATTCACCATACTCATATGGTATTATGATAAAATAATTTTAAACAATTTCAATATTTTACTTCTTCTCCATCACAAAATTTTAGGTTACTTCATCACTAAGAAACTAAGTTAAAACACTATTTATTAATGAAACATATTTCATATACATTGGTAATAATTCAATTTATATAAAGAGGCTCGATAGTATATTTATTCACCATACTCATATGGTATTATGGTATAATAATTATAAACAATTTCAATATTTTACTTCTTCTCTATCACCAAATTTTAAGTTACTTCATCACTAAGAAACTAAGTTAAAACACTATTTATTAATGAAACATATTTCATATACATTGGTAATAATTCAAATTAAATAATGAGGCTCGATAGTATATTTATTCACCATACTCATATGGTATTATGGTATAATAATTATAAACAATTTTAATATTTTACTTCTTCTCTATCACCAAATTTTAGGTTACTTCTTCACTAAAAAACAAAGTTAAAAGACGATTAATTAATGACACATATTTCATATACATTGGTAATAATTCAATTTATATAACGAGGCTCGATAGTATATTTATTCACCATACTCATATGGTATCATGATAAAATAATTTTAAACAATTTCAACATTTTACTTCTTCTCCATCACAAAATTTTAGGTTACTTCATCATTAAGAAACTAAGTTAAAACACTATTTATTAATGAAATATATTTCATATACATTGGTAATAATTCAAATTATATAATGAGGCTCGATAGTATATTTATTCACCATACTCATATGGTATTATGGTATAATAATTATAAACAATTTCAATATTTTACTTCTTCTCTATCACCAAATTTTAGGTTACTTCTTCACTAAAAAACAAAGTTAAAAGACTATTAATTAATGAAACATATTTCATATACATTGGTAATAATTCAAATTATATAATGAGACTCAATAGTATATTTATTCACCATACTCATATGATATTATGGTATAATAATTGCAAATAATTTTAATATTTTACTTCTTCTCTATCACCAAATTTTAGATTACTTCTTCACTAAAAAAACAAAGTTAAAAGACTATTAATTAATGAAATATATTTCATATACATTGGTAATAATTCAAATTATATAATGAGACTCAATAGTATATTTATTCACCATACTCATATGGTATTATGGTATAATAATTGCAAATAATTTTAATATTTTACTTCTTCTCTATCACCAAATTCTAGGTTACTTTATCACTAAGAAACTAAGTTAAAAGACTATTTATTAATGAAACATATTTCATATACATTGGTAATAATTCAAATTATATAATGAGGCTTGTTAGTATATTTATTCACCATACTTATATGGTATTATGGTAAAATAGAAGTAAACAATTTCAATATTTTTCTTCTTCTCCATTATTAAATTTTAGGTTATTTCTTAACTAAGAGACTTAGTTAAAAGACGGTTACTTAACGGTACATATTTCATATACATTGATAATAGTTTAAAGTATACAATGAGGCTAGATAGCATATTTATTCATCATACTCATATGGTATTCTGATATAATAGTTGTAAACAATTTCAGTATTTTTCTTCTTCCCGATCATCAAATTTTTGGTTACTTATTCACTAAGAAACTAATTTAAAAGACGGTTACTTAATGACACATATTTTATATACATTGATGATAATTCAAATTATATAATGAGGCTTGATAGCATATTTATTCACCATATTCATATGGTATTCTGGTATAATAGTTGTAAACAATTTCAATAAGAAACTAAGTCAAAAGACCATTAAATAAAGACACATATTTCATATACATTGTAAATAATTCAAATTATATAACAAGGCTCGATAGTTTATTTGTTCACCATATTCACATTGTGTTATTGTATAATAGATAAAAACGATTTCAATATTTTTCTTCTTCTCCATCACCAAAATTTAGGTTACTTCATCACTAAGAAATTAAGTTAAAAGACTTTTAATTAGTGACACATATTTCATACACATTGATAATAATTCAAATTATATAATGAGGCTCGATAGTATATTTATTCACCATACTCATATGGTATTATGATATAATATTTGTAAACAATTTCAATATTTTATTTCTTCCCCATCAGCAAATTTTATGTTACTTCATCACTAAGAAACTAAGTTAAAAGACTATTAAATAATGACACATATTTCATATACATTGGTAATAAATCAAATTATATAATGAGGCTCGATAGTATATTTATTCACCATACTCATATGGTATTATGGTATAATAATTGTGAAAAATTTCAATATTTTACTTCTTCTCCATCACCAAATTTCAGGTTACTTCATCATTAAGAAACTAAGTTAAAAGACTATTAACCAATGACACATATTTCATATACATTGGTAATAATTCAATTTATATAACGAGGCTCGATAGTATATTTATTCACCATACTCATATGGTATCATGATAAAATAATTTTAAACAATTTCAATATTTTACTTCTTTTCCATCACCAAATTTTAGGTTACTTGATCACTAAGAAACTAAGTTAAAACACTATTTATTAATGAAACATATTTAATATACATTGGTAATAACTCAATTTATATAAAGAGGCTCGATAGTATATTTATTCACCATACTCATATGGTATTATGGTATAATAATTATATACAATTTCAATATTTTACTTCTTCTCTATCACCAAATTTTAGGTTACTTCATCACTAAGAAACTAAGTTAAAACACTATTTATTAGTGAAACATATTTCATATACATTGGTAATAATTCAAATTATATAATGAGGGTCGATAGTATATTTATTCACCATACTCATATGTTATTATGGTATAATAATTATAAACAATTTCAATATTTTACTTCTTCCCCATCACCAAATTTTATGTTACTTCATCACTAAGAAACTAAGTTAAAAGACTATTACATAATGACACATATTTCAAATACATTGTTAATAATTCAAATTATATAATGAGGCTCGATAGTATATTTATTCATCATACTCATATGGTATTATGGTATAATAATTGTGAACAATTTCAATATTTTACTTCTTCTCTATCACCAAATTTCAGGTTACTTCATCATTAAGAAACTAAGTTAAAAGACTATTAACCAATGACACATATTTCATATACATTGGTAATAATTCAATTTATATAACGAGGCTCAATAGTATATTTATTCACCATACTCATATGGTATTATGATAAAATATTTTTAAACAATTTCAATATTTTACTTCTTCTCCATCACAAAATTTTAGGTTACTTCATCACTAAGAAACTAAGTTAAAACACTATTTATTAATGAAACATATTTCATATACATTGGTAATAATTCAATTTATATAAAGAGGCTCGATAGTATATTTATTCACCATACTCATATGGTATTATGGTATAATAATTATAAACAATTTCAATATTTTACTTTATCTCTATCACCAAATTTTAAGTTACTTCATCACTAAGAAACTAAGTTAAAACACTATTTATTAATGAAACATATTTCATATACATTGGTAATAATTCAAATTAAATAATGAGGCTCGATAGTATATTTATTCACCATACTCATATGGTATTATGGTATAATAATTATAAACAATTTTAATATTTTACTTCTTCTCTATCACCAAATTTTAGGTTACTTCTTCACTAAAAAACAAAGTTAAAAGACTATTAACCAATGACACATATTTCATATACATTGTTAATAATTCAATTTATATAACGAGGCTCGATAGTATATTTATTCACCATACTCATATGGTATTATGATAAAATAATTTTAAACAATTTCAATATTTTACTTCTTCTCCATCACCAAATTTTAGGTTACTTCATCATTAAGAAACTAAGTTAAAACACTATTTATTAATGAAACATATTTCATATACATTGGTAATAATTCAAATTATATAATGAGGCTCGATAGTATATTTATTCACCATACTCATATGGTATTATGGTATAATAATTATAAACAATTTCAATATTTTACTTCTTCTCTATCACAAAATTTTAGGTTACTTCTTCACTAAAAAAACAAAGTTAAAAGATTATTAATTAATGAAATATATTTCATATACATTGGTAATAATTCAAATTATATAATGAGACTCAATAGTATATTTATTCACCATACTCATATGGTATTATGGTATAATAATTGCAAATAATTTTAATATTTTACTTCTTCTCTATCACCAAATTCTAGGTTACTTTATCACTAAGAAACTAAGTTAAAAGACTATTTATTAATGAAACATATTTCATATACATTGGTAATAATTCAAATTATATAATGAGACTCAATAGTATATTTATTCACCATACTCATATGGTATTATGGTAAAATAGAAGTAAACAATTTCAATATTTTTCTTCTTCTCCATTATTAAATTTTAGGTTATTTTTTTAACTAAGAGACTTAGTTAAAAGACGGTTACTTAACGGTACATATTTCATATACATTGATAATAATTTAAAGTATACAATGAGGCTAGATAGCATATTTATTCATCATACTCATATGGTATTCTGATATAATAGTTGTAAACAATTTCAGTATTTTTCTTCTTCCCGATCATCAAATTTTTGGTTACTTATTCACTAAGAAACTAATTTAAAAGACGATTACTTAATGACACATATTTTATATACATTGATGATAATTCAAATTATATAATGAGGCTTGATAGCATATTTATTCACCATATTCATATGGTATTCTGGTATAATAGTTGTAAACAATTTCAATATTTTTCTTCCTCTCCATCACCAAATTTTAGGTTACTTCATCACTAAGAAACTAAGTTAAAAGACCATTAAATAAAGACACATATTTCATATACATTGTTAA
Organism: Vicia faba; assembly: GCA_948472305.1. Taxonomy (NCBI): domain Eukaryota; kingdom Viridiplantae; phylum Streptophyta; class Magnoliopsida; order Fabales; family Fabaceae; genus Vicia; species Vicia faba. The sequence continues at coordinate 272,106,720 of OX451738.1, read as the reverse complement.
TAATTCAAATTATATAACAAGGCTCGATAGTTTATTTGTTCACCATATTCACATTGTGTTATGGTATAATAGATGAAAACGATTTCAATATTTTTCTTCTTCTCCATCACTAAAATTTAGGTTACTTCATCACTAAGAAACTAAGTTAAAAGACTTTTAATTAGTGACACATATTTCATACACATTGGTAATAATTCAAATTATATAATGAGGCTCGATAGTATATTTATTCACCATACTCATATGGTATTATGCTATAATAATTGTGAAAAATTTCAATATTTTACTTCTTCTCCATCACCAAATTTCAGGTTACTTCATCATTAAGAAACTAAGTTAAAAGACTATTAACCAATGACACATATTTCATATACATTGGTAATAATTCAATTTATATAACGAGGCTCGATAGTATATTTATTCACCATACTCATATGGTATCATGATAAAATAATTTTAAACAATTTCAATATTTTACTTCTTCTCCATCACCAAATTTTAGGTTACTTCATCACTAAGAAATATGTTAAAACACTATTTATTAATGAAACATATTTCATATACATTGGTAATAATTCAAATTATATAATGAGGCTCGATAGTATATTTATTCACCATACTCATATGGTATTATGGTATAATAATTATAAACAATTTCAATATTTTACTTCTTCTCTATCACCAAATTTTAGGTTACTTCTTCACTAAAAAACAAAGTTAAAAGACTATTAATTAATGAAATATATTTCATATACATTGGTAATAATTCAAATTATATAATGAGACTCAATAGTATATTTATTCACCATACTCATATGGTATTATGGTATGTTAATTGCAAATAATTTTAATATTTTACTTCTTCTCTATCACCAAATTCTAGGTTACTTCATCACAAAGAAACTAAGTTAAAAGACTATTTATTAATGAAACATATTTCATATACATTGGTAATAATTCAAATTATATAATGAGGCTCGTTATTATATTTATTCACCATACTTATATGGTATTATGGTAAAATAGAAGTAAACAATTTCAATATTTTTCTTCTTCTCCATTATTAAATTTTAGGTTATTTCTTCACTAAGAGACTAAGTTAAAAGACGGTTACTTAACGGTACATATTTCATATACATTGATAATAATTTAAAGTATACAATGAGGCTAGATAGCATATTTATTCATCATACTCATATGGTATTCTGGTATAATAGTTGTAAACAATTTCAATATTTTTCTTCTTCCCGATCATCAAATTTTTGGTTACTTATTCAGTAAGAAACTAAGTTAAAAGACGGTTACTTAATGACACATATTTTATATACATTGATGATAATTCAAATTCTATAATGAGGCTTGATAGCATATTTATTCACCATAGTCATATGGTATTCTGGTATAATAGTTGTAATCAATTTCAATATTTTTCTTCTTCTCCATCACCAAATTTTAGGTTACTTCATCACTAAGAAACTAAGTAAAAGACCATTAAATAAAGAGACATATTTCATATACATTGTTAATAATTCAAATTATATAACAAGGCTCGATAGTTTATTTGTTCACCATATTCACATTGTGTTATGGTATAATAGATGAAAACGATTTCAATATTTTTCTTCTTCTCCATTGTAACACCCTCTAAAACCCCGAACAAAATTTCGCAAATAATTAAAATCATATTTTCAGAGTACATGTATTAACGAGGATGTCACAATTCTCTTTTAATAAAAATAAGTTCCTGTCATGCATAACATAGAAGCAACTCATACATGTTTACACAGCTGAATATTATATTTAATAAAACCAAGGTTATAATATTTTCAATCATCAGGGATTAACACCTGGAATATATCAACATCATATTATAACAAACATAAGGAAATAAACGAGTCTGACTAAAGCAGCTCGACAAACAAACGTTCCCGGAGTTACAACTATCAGAGCATGACCCGGACAATACTTAAATGGAAATAAACTAGAAACAACAAGCCTTCACCAAGCACCTGAACGAAGCTCCTCAATCTGAAATATTCAACAGTAAGGGTGAGCATCTCAACTATACATTTGATTATACGTTCATAACAATCAATTCAGAAAACCATAAGCATCACCCAAACAGTTAGCATGTTTCATAGTTTACGAAAACCTTTACAACTCATATATTCATAATACATTACTTTTCATACTTATAATTAGCGTCAAACATCATTAACAATTCAGCAACAACACATGCATACAATCAATTAAATACAACATTGGAAAACCATCCATTCATGTTATATTCAATATAATGCAACACACCCATGCATGTGGTACCATTTTACCGCCCCATTAAATCTCGGGTCACGGATAACTCACCGTTCCATTATATCGCGGACACGGCTACCACCTCAACGTTCCATTAAATCACGGACACGTATATTGGCCACCATGTTAATTCCACACAATGGGAATTAACAAATGCAACATGATATGTACAGTATGTAACACTCAGCATACTATTAACATCAATAAACCATATCATGTAATATCAACAATATCAAATACAACACGATATGAATAGCATGTAATCACTCAGCATACTATTAAACATCAACCAATCATATCAAGTTATATCACAATTCATGCTTGTTAACATCATCTCAAAGCATGACAATAAAATCTACGTAATGTTGGTATCATAACATACAAACGTTATTCGATACAAGCATCAATCAACACTAGGAAATCAATAAACAGCACATTCAAAACATATCAAACACTGCACATCAAAACAGGATCAATCCCGTACATAACAGCATGCACAGAAAACAAAATTCAGAAACCAACACAGGAGGTTCAACACGGGTGCCCGTGTAAATCAACACTGCCCGTGTGGAAATGTGTCCAGAAACACGTTATTTTGCCAATACAGGGGATCAACACGGGTGCCCGTGTGAATCAACACGGCCCGTGTTGAAATGTGTCTGGAAAGACATTTTTTTCACCCATCCAGCAGATCAACACGGGTGCCCGTGTGAATCAACACGGCCCGTGTTGATGAGCGCGTACACATTTTTCTTGTACCTGCAGCAGGCTCAGAACAGCAACCAAACGCGAAAATACCGGCCAAAACGTGCATTGCGGTACATACCAACATCAATTTTGCATAACTCAAAGCAACACATCAATTGGAAACACAATTCCCTTCTACGTTAGTCAATTTCCAATCTTAAGGACAGCATCAATTCACTTAAGGTCTCATTTTCCAAAATCAATCAAAACTCAGAGTTTTCATTTTTAAAACATTCCATTTTATCAACGACTCTTTCATCAACAATAAGTTTTATAAAATTGACCTTAAGTGACATATTATCCGTCCTTTAGGGAAATTCTAACAACATTGAGGTTATCCCTAGAACACCTAAGGTAAATTCACGATCATACAATTTCGATCTAAATCAACAATGGGGATTAATTTCTTAATCGATTCACAACCTTTAGGGAACCTAATCTTTTCTAACGAAATTCGACCCTAAAGTTATCGATCACTAAGAACATCAGAGAAAATGGGGTTATCCTACGATTACCCAACCAATTGCATCTAAACCCATAAGCAAATATAAATTGAGTAGTAGCCCCCCTTACCTTATCAAATTGCAGCTTGAGTTCTTTGAGCGATGTTCTTCGTTCCTTCAGAGCTCAGCTTCCCAATTTCCCAAATTCTGTGTTATCGTGAATAATGAGAAAATAACTTGAGTTCCAAAACATATCCTTATTTCTTTTGCACCCCCACTCTTTACTAACGACATCCAAGCCCAATAACTTAAAAACCCAATGTTTTATTATTTCTTTTATTTTCTTCAAATATTCCAAAATAAATAATTCCTTTTTATTTTATTAATTCTAATAAAATAATTTCCCAATTTAAATAAATCAAATAATTGAAATTGGGGTGTTACAACTCTCCCCCACTAAAAGAGTTTTCGTCCTCGAAAACATACCTTAGACGAACAGTTCCGGATAAGCCTCCTTCATCTGGCTCTCCAGTTCCCAAGTAACATTTCCATCTGCTGGACCTCCCCAAGCAACCTTCACTAATGCTATCTCTTTACCCCTTAACTGTTTCACTTCCCGATCTTCTATCCTCATAGGCAATGTTTCTACTGTCAGGTTATCTCTCACCTGTACATCATCTATTTGGATTACATGAGATGGGTCTGGAATGTATCTCCTCAACTGAGAAACATGGAAAACATCGTGCAAATTCGCAAGTCTCGGAGGTAAAGCAATACGATAAGCAACTTCTCCAATTCTTTCCGTAATCTGAAACTGACCAATAAAACGCGGAGTCAACTTCTTAGATTTCAACGCTCGACCAATACCCGTCATCGGAGTAACTCTCATAAACACATGATCTCCAGCACTGAATTCTAAATTCTTTCTCCTCTTATCATGATAACTTTTCTGACGACTCTGAGAAGCTCTCATCTTCTCTTGAATCAATTTGATCTTTTATGTAGTCTGCTGAACAATCTCTGGCCCAATTATTGAACTCTCTCCAGATTCATACCAACACAAAGGCGTTCTACACCGTCTACCATACAATGCCTCAAATGGAGCCATACCAATACTCGAATGGTAACTATTGTTATAAGTAAATTCAATCAATGGCAAATAGCTATCCCAAGCTCCACCCTTCTCTAAAACACAAGCACGCAATAAATCTTCTAACGATTGAATCGTCCTCTCCGTCTGTCCATCAGTCTGAGGATGGTAAGCTGAACTCAACCTCAATTTAGTACCCAAAGCCTTCTGCAATCCTTCCCAAAATTTCGAAGTGAACCTCGGATCTCTATCTGACACAATACTAGAAGGAACTCCATGTAAACTCACTATTTTCTCAATATACAACTGTGCCAATCTCTCCATTGAGTAATCCATTCGCACCGGTATAAAATGAGTAGACTTAGTCAGTCTATCCACCACAACCCATATCGCTTCACAATTCTTAGGAGTCCTCGGTAACCCGGATACAAAATCCATAGAAATACTATCCCACTTCCATTCTGGAATAAACATCGGTTGCATAAATCCAGACGGCTTCTGATGCTCAATCTTCGATTTCTGACAGATTAAACATGCATACACAAATTCAGCTATTTCCTTTTTCATTCCCAGCCACCAAAACAATTTCTTCAAATCATGATACATTTTCGTGGCACCCGGATGAATACTCATCCCACTGCGATGTCCTTCCTCTAATATACTCTTCTTGATTTCTGCAACATCAGGAACACAAACTCTATCGCCAAATCTCATAACATCATTTTCATCAATTCTAAACTCACCACCTTGACCTTGGTTGATCAATGTCAATTTATCAACTAAATTAACATCGGATTTCTGCCCGATCCTGATCTCTTCTAGAATACCACTAGTAAGTTTCAACATGCCCAAACGAACACACTTCGGAGTACTTTCACAAAGTAAACTCAAATCTCGGAATTGTTCAATTAAATCCAATTCACGAACCATCATCATAGACATATGCAAGGATTTCCTGCTCAAAGCATCTGCAACCATATTTGCCTTACCAGGATGGTAATTCAAACCAAAATCATAATCTTTGAGAAATTCCAACCACCTTCTTTGCCTCATATTGAGCTCTTTCTGATCGAAAAGATACTTCAAACTCTTATGATCACTATACACTTCAAATCTCGAACCATACAGATAATGTCTCCACAATTTCAAGACAAACACAACTGCTGCCAACTCTAAGTCATGAGTAGGATAGTTCCTTTCATGAACCTTCAACTGTCTCGAAGCATACGCAACTACCTGTTGATTCTGCATTAGAACACCACCTAATCCCATCAGAGATGCATCACAATAAACCACAAAAGATTCCACCGGATTCGGTAAAATCAGAATAGGAGCACTAGTCAATCTCCGCTTCAATTCTTGGAAACCTTTCTCACAATCAGAATCCCAAATAAACGCTTGTCCTTTACGAGTCAACTTCGTCAACGGCAATGCTAACTTTGAGAATCCTTCGATAAACTTTCTGTAATAACCTGCAAGAACAAGAAAACTTCTGATTTCAGAAACAGTCTTCGGCGCTTCCCACTGAGATACTGCTTCTACTTTTGTAGGATCCACTGCAATACCATTCTTAGAAATCACATGTCCAAGAAAACTAACTTCATTCATCCAGAACTCACATTTGGACAACTTTGCATATAACTTCTTATCTTTCAACAACTCTAACACAATTCTGAGATGTTCCGCATGCTCTTCGTCATTCTTGGAATAAATCAGAATGTCATCAATAAAAACCACAACAAACTTATCCAGATACGGATGAAAAATCCTGTTCATATATTCCATGAAAACACCAGGTGCATTAGTAACTCCGAAAGGCATAACAGAATATTCATAATGCCCATACCTCGTTCGAAAAGCAGTCTTTTGAATATCTTCCGCTTTCACACGAATCTGATGATATCCAGATCTCAAGTCAATCTTACTGAATACACTGGCTCCAATTAGTTGATCCATTAAATCATCAATCCTCGGTAAAGGATACCGATTTTTAATGGTTACTTTGTTCAATTGCCTGTAATCAACACACTGTCTCATAGAACCTTCTTTCTTCTTAACCAACAATACCGGAGCACCCCAAGGCGAAACACTTGGACGAATAAACTTCTTCTCCAGCAAATCTTCCAACTGACTCTTCAATTCAGCCAACTCAGACGCATACATACGATATGGTGCCATCGACACCGGTCTCGTACCAGGAATCAAATCTATAGAAAATTCCACTTCTCTCTCAGGAGGTAACTCACCAACATCATCAGGAAAGACTTCTGGAAAATCACACACCACTGGCAATTCGCCACTCCTGACCTTTCCTGTTGCATCTAATGAAGCAAGTAACATAAACACATTAGCACCGTCTTCCATTGCTTCTTGTACCTGCCTAGAAGTCATAGTCAAATTCTTGACGCCAACTGCCTCTGGGAAAACCAACGTCTTAGCAAAACAGTTCAGATGAACCCAGTTGAATTCCAACCAGTTCATCCCAAGGATAATATCAATTTGTTCAAGCGGTAGGCACACTAAATCCATACCGAAACCTCTACCAAAAATCTCAATAGGACAATTCCTACATACAAGTGAAGTTGTCACTGAACCCGATGCAGGAGTATCAACAACCATGCTACCTCGCATATCAGATATGTCCAGTTTCAACCTCTCAGCACAATCCAAAGAAATGAAAGAATGAGTTGCACCAGTATCAATAATTGCAACTAAAGGTGTGCCATGAATAAAACACGTACCTTTAGTCATTCGATCCTCTAGAGTAGTCTCAGATCCAGACAAAGCTAACACTTTTCCACCTGACTGATCCTTCTTAGGCTTAGGACACCGCGGACGAATGTGACCTTCTTCACCACAATTGTAACAAGTAACATACTTCCCTTTGCAATCAATAGACAAATGACCAGTCTTCCCACATTTATAGCACTTCTTCTCATCACTCTTGCAATCTCGAATATGATGACCAAACTCACCACACCTATAGCATCTGATAGGAGCCTTAGAATCTCCCCCACTAGGCCTTTTCCATCCACCTGATTTCTGGTTACCTCTACCATATGGCTTGCCACGGTCCATATGTTGCTTTCCTCTTTTATCAACAGCCCCACGAGAGTGAGACGACCTAGTCTTGGTAATATCTTCTTCCAAGATCCTGCTACAATCCACCAGATCAGAAAATCTACGAATACGCTGGTACCTGATTCCCTGCTTAATCTCATCTCGGAGACCATTCTAAAATTTGATACATTTAAAGAATTCTCCAGCCTCATCATTGTTGTAGTGCGCATAATACTTTGCCAGCTCCGTGAACTTAGTAGCATACTCACTAACAGTCAGATTGCCCTGCTTAAGCTCCAAAAACTCAATTTGCTTTCTTCCCCGAACATCTTCAGGAAAGTACCTCCTCAGAAAAGCCCTTCTGAAGTTAGCCCAAGTCAGTGCCTCTCCATCCTGAACCATTTCAGTCCTTGTTGCAACCCACCAGTCGTCGGCCTCTTCTGCCAACATATGCGTACCATATCTGACTTTCAGATCTTCAGCACAATCAATCACACGGAAAATCCTTTCGATTTCCTTCAGCCACTTCTGAGCACCTTCAGGGTCATGTGTACCTTTGAACAACGGATGATTGTTCCTTTGGAAGTTCCCCAATTGCCTATCAGCACCAATCACGCCTCCACTTGGATTTCCAGCAAGTACACCAGCTAACATCCCCAAAGCCTCAGCGAGTGCAGCATCATTTCGTCCGTTACCTCTTCCAGCCATATTCCTGAGAATTAAAACATACTCCTCATCAGAATACAGTATCGACAGTGTTACCTTACACTAATCGCATACAAAAGGAATGACTGACTCAAGACTCTGGTCGCAACGACCGACTATGCTCTGATACCACTATTGTAACACCCTCTAAAACCCCGAACAAAATTTCGCAAATAATTAAAATCATATTTTCAGAGTACATGTATTAACGAGGATGTCACAATTCTCTTTTAATAAAAATAAGTTCTTGTCATGCATAACATAGAAGCAACTCATACATGTTTACACAGAGGAATATTATATTTAATAAAACCAAGGTTATAATATTTTCAATCATCAGGGATTAACACCTGGAATATATCAACATCATATTATAACAAACATAAGGAAATAAACGAGTCTGACTAAAGCAGCTCGACAAACAAACGTTCCCGGAGTTACAACTATCAGAGCATGACCCGGACAATACTTAAACGGAAATAAACTAGAAACAACAAGCCTTCGCCAAGCACCTGAACGAAGCTCCTCAATCTGAAATATTCAACAGTAAGGGTGATCATCTCAACTATACATTTGATTATACGTTCATAACAATCAATTAAAAAAACCATAAGCATCACCCAAACAATTAGCATGTTTCATAGTTTATGAAAACCTTTACAACTCATATATCCATAATACATTACTTTTCATACTTATAATTAGCGTCAAACATCATTAACAATTCAGCAACAACACATGCATACAATCAATTAAATACAACATTGGAAAACCATCCATTCATGTTATATTCAATATAATGCAACACACCCATGCATGTGGTACCATTTTACCGCCCCATTAAATCTCGGGTCACGGATAACTCACCGTTCCATTATATCGCGGACACGGCTACCACCTCAACGTTCCATTAAATCATGGACACGTATATTGGCCACCATGTTAATTCCACACAATGGGAATTAACAAATGCAACATGATATGTACAGTATGTAACACTCAGCATACTATTAACATCAATAAACCATATCATGTAATATCAACAATATCAAATACAACACGATATGAATAGCATGTAATCACTCAGCATACTATTAAACATCAACCAATAATATCAAGTTATATCACAATTCATGCTTGTTAACATCATCTCAAAGCATGACAATAAAATCTACGTAGTGTTGGTATCATAACATACAAACGTTATTCGATACAAGCATCAATCAACACTAGGAAATCAATAAACAGCACATTCAAAACATATCAAACACTGCACATCAAAACAGGATCAATCCCGTACATAACAGCATGCACAGAAAACAAAATTCAGAAACCAACACAGGAGGTTCAACACGGGTGCCCGTGTAAATCAACACTGCCCGTGTGGAAATGTGTCCAGAAACACGTTATTTTGCCAATACAGGGGATCAACACGGGTGCCCGTGTGAATCAACACGGCCCGTGTTGAAATGTGTCTGGAAACACATTTTTTCACCCATCCAGCAGATCAACACGGGTGCCCGTGTGAATCAACACGGCCCGTGTTGATGAGCGCGTACACATTTTTCCTGTACCTGCAGCAGGCTCAGAACAACAACCAAACGCGAAAATACCGGCCAAAACGTGCATTGCGGTACATACCAACATCAATTTTGCATAACTCAAAGCAACACATCAATTGGAAACACAATTCCCTTCTACGTTAGTCAATTTCCAATCTTAAGGACAGCATCAATTCACTTAAGGTCTCATTTTCCAAAATCAATCAAAACTCAGAGTTTTCATTTTTAAAACATTCCATTTTATCAACGACTCTTTCATCAACAATAAGTTTTATAAAATTGACCTTAAGTGACATATTATCCGTCCTTTAGGGAAATTCTAACAACATTGAGGTTATCCCTAGAACACCTAAGGTAAATTCACGATCATACAATTTCGATCTAAATCAACAATGGGGATTAATTTCTTAATCGATTCACAACCTTTAGGGAACCTAATCTTTTCTAACGAAATTCGACCCTAAAGTTATCGATCACTAAGAACATCAGAGAAAATGGGGTTATCCTACGATTACCCAACCAATTACATCTAAACCCATAAGCAAATATAAATTGAGTAGTAGCCCCCCTTACCTTATCAAATTGCAGCTTGAGTTCTTTGAGCGATGTTCTACGTTCCTTCAGAGCTCAGCTTCCCAATTTCCCAAATTCTGTGTTATCGTGAATAATGAGAAAATAACTTGAGTTCCAAAACATATCCTTATTTCTTTTGCACCCCCACTCTTTATTAACGACATCCAAGCCCAATAACTTAAAAACCCAATGTTTTCTTATTTCTTTTATTTTCTTCAAATATTCCAAAATAAATAATTCCTTTTTATTTTATTAATTCTAATAAAATAATTTCACAATTTAAATAAATCAAATAATTGAAACTGGGGTGTTACATCCATCACCAAAATTTAGGTTACTTCATCCCTAAGAAACTAAGTTAAAAAACTTTTAATTAGTGACACATATTTCATACACATTGGTAATAATTCAAACTATGTAATGAGGTTCGATAGCATATTTATTCATCATACTCATATGGTTTTCTGGTATAATAGTTGTAAACAATTTCAATATTTTTCTTCTTCTCCATCACCAAAATTTAGGTTACTTCATCACTAAGAAACTAAGTTAAAAGACTTTTAATTAGTGACACATATTTCATACACATTGGTAATAATTCAAATTATATAATGAGGCTCGATAGTATATTTATTCACCAAACTCATATGGTATTATGGTATAATATTTGTAAACAATTTCAATATTTTACTTCTTCCCCATCACCAAATTTTATGTTACTTCATAACTAAGAAACTAAGTTAAAAGACTATTAAATAATGACACATATTTCATATACATTGGTAATAATTAAAATTATATAATGAGGCTCGATAGTATATTTATTCACCATACTCATATGATATTATGGTATAATAATTGTGAACAATTTCAATATTTTACTTCTTCTCTATCACCAAATTTTAGGTTACTTCATCATTAAGAAATTAAGTTAAAAGACTATTAACCAATGACACATATTTCATATACATTGGTAATAATTCAATTTATATAACGAGGCTCGATAGTATATTTATTCACCATACTCATATGGTATTATGATAAAATAATTTTAAACAATTTCAATATTTTACTTCTTATCCATCAACAAATTTTAGGTTACTTCATCACTAAGAAACTAAGTTAAAACACTATTTATTAATGAAACATATTTCATATACATTGGTAATAATTTAAATTATATAATGAGGCTCGATAGTATATTTATTCACCATACTCATATGATATTATGGTATAATAATTATAAACAATTTCAATATTTTACTTCTTCTCTATCACCAAATTTTAGGTTACCTTGTCACTAAAAAACAAAGTTAAAAGACTATTAATTAATGAAATATATTTCATATACATTGGTAATAATTCAAATTATATAATGAGACTCAATAGTATATTTATTCACCATACTCATATGGTATTATGATATAATAATTGCAAATAATTTTAATATTTTACTTCTTCTCTATCATCAAATTCTAGGTTACTTCATCACTAAGAAACTAAGTTAAAAGACTATTTATTAATGAAACATATTTCATATACATTGGTAATAATTCAAAGTATATAATGAGGCTCGATAGTATATTTATTCACCATACTTATATGGTATTATGGTAAAATAGAAGTAAACAATTTCAATATTTTTCTTCTTCTCCATTATTAAATTTTAAGTTATTTCTTCACTAAGAGACTAAGTTAAAAGACGGTTACTTAACGGTACATATTTCATATACATTGATAATAATTTAAAGTATACAATGAGGCTAGATATCATATTTATTCATCATACTCATATGGTATTCTGGTATAATAGTTGTAAACAATTTCAATATTTTTCTTCTTCCCGATCAACAAATTTTTTGTTACTTATTCACTAAGAAACTAAGTTAAAAGACGATTACTTAATGACACATATTTTATATACATTGATGATAATTCAAATTCTATAATGAGGCTTGATAGCATATTTATTCACCATATTCATATGGTATTCTGGTATAATAGTTGTAAAGAATTTCAATATTTTTCTTCTATTCCATCACCAAATTTTAGGTTACTTCATCACTAAGAAACTAAGTAAAAGACCATTAAATAAAGAGACATATTTCATATACATTTTTAATAATTCAAATTATATAACAAGGCTCGATAGTTTATTTGTTCACCATATTCACATTGTGTTATGGTATAATAGATGAAAACGATTTCAATATTTTTCTTCTTCTCCATCACCAAAATTTAGGTTACTTCATCACTAAGAAACTAAGTTAAAAAACTTTTAATTAGTGACGCATATTTCATACACATTGGTAATAATTCAAATTATGTAATGAGGTTCGATAGCATATTTATTCATCATACTCATATGGTTTTCTGGTATAATAGTTGTAAACAATTTCAATATTTTTCTTCTTCTCCATCACCAAAATTTAGGTTACTTCATCACTAAGAAACTAAGTTAAAAGACTATTAATTAATGAAACATACTTCATATACATTGGTAATAATTCAATTTTTAACCATATTCACATTGTGTTATGGTATAATAATTATGAACATTTTCAATATTTTACTTCTTCTCTATCACCAAATTTCAGGTTACTTCATCACTAAGAAACTAAGTTAAAAGACTATTAATTAATGACATATATTTCATATACATTGGTAATAATTCAAATTATATAATGAGGCTCGATAGTATATGTATTCAACATACTCATATGGTATTATGGTATAATAATTGTAAACAATTTCAATATTTTACTTCTTCTCCATCACCAAATTTTAGGTTACTTCATCACTAAGAAACTAAGTTAAAAGACAAATAATTAATGACACATATTTTATATACATTGGTATTAATTAAAATTATATAACAAGGCTCAATAGTATATTCGTTCACCATATTCACATTGTGTTATGGTATAATAGATGTAAACAATTTCAATATTTTTCATCTTCTCCATCACCAAATTTCATGTTACTTTTTCACTAAGAAACTAAGTTAAAAGACAATTAATTAATGACACATATTTCATATACATTGATAATAATTCCAAATATATAATGAGGCTCGATAGCATATTTATACACCATACCCATATGGTATTATGGTATAATATATGTAAACAATTTCAATATTTTTCTGCTTCTCCATCACCTAATTTTAGGTTACTTCATTACTAAGAAACTAAGTTAAAAGACAATTAATTAAGGACACATATTTCATATACATTGGTAATAATTAAAATTATATAATAAGGCTCGATAGTATATTTGTTCACCATATTCAAATTGTGTAATGGTATAATAGATGTAAACAATTTCAATATTTTTCTTCTTCTCCATCACCAAATTTCAGGTTAATTCTTCACTAAGACACTAAGTTAAAAGACTATTAAATAATAACACATATTTCATATACATTGGTAATAATTCAAATTATATAACAAGGCTCGATAGTTTATTTGTTCACCATATTCACATTGTGTTATTGTATAATAGATGTAAACAATTTCAATATTTTTCTTCTTCTCTATCACCAAAATTTAGGTTACTTCGTCACTAAGAAACTTAGTTAAAAGACTATTAATTAATGACACATATTTGATATACATTGGTAATAATTCAAATTTTATAGTGAGGCTCGATAGTATATTTATTCACCATGCTCATATGGTATTATGGTATAATAATTGTAAACAATTTTAATATTTTACTTCTTCTCCATCACCAAATTTTAGGTTACTTCATCACTAAGAAACTAAGTTAAAAGACAATTAATTAATGACACATATTTTATATACATTGGTAATAATTAAAATTATATAACAAGGCTCGATAGTATATTCGTTCACCATATTCATATTGCGTTATGGTATAATAGATGTAAACCATTTCAATATTTTTCTTCTTCTCCGTCACCAAATTTCAGGTTACTTCTTCACTAAGAAACTAAGTTAAAAGACTTTTAATTAATAACACATATTTCATATGCATTGGTAATAATTCTAATTATATAATGAGGCTCGATAGTATATTTATTCGTCATACTCATATGATATTATGGAATAATAGATGTAAATAATTTCAATATTTTACTTCTTCCCCATCACCAAATTTTATGTTACTTCATCAATAAGAAACTAAGTTAAAAGACTATTAAATAATGACACATATTTCATATAGATTGGTAATAATTCAAATTATATAATGAGGCTCGATAGTATATTTATTCACCATACTCATATGGTATTATGGTATAATAATTGTGAACATTTTCAATATTTTACTTCTTCTCTATCACCAAATTTCAGGTTACTTCATCACTAAGAAACTAAGTTAAAAGGCTATTAACCAATGACACATATTTCATATACATTGGTAATAATTCAAATTTTATAATGAGGCTCGATAGTATATTAATTCACCATACACATATGGTAATATGGTAAAATAATTGTAAACAATTTCAATATTTTACTTCTTCTCCATCACAAAATTTTAGGTTACTTCATCACTAAGAAACTAAGTTAAAACACTATTTATTAATGAAAAATATTTCATATACATTGGTAATAATTCAAATAAATATAATGAAGCTCGATAGTATATGTATTCACCATACCCATATGGTATTATGGTATAATATATGTAAACAATTTCAATATTTTTCTGCTTCTCCATCACCTAATTTTAGGTTACTTCATCACTAAGAAACTAAGTTAAAAGACAATTAATTAATGACACATATTTCATATGCATTGGTAATAATTAAAATTATATAACAAGGCTCGATAGTATATTTTTTCACCATATTCACATTGTGTTATGGTATAATAGATGTAAACAATTTCAATATTTTTCTTCTTCTCCATCACCAAATTTTAGGTTACTTCATCACTAACAAACTAAGTTAAAAGATAATTAATTAATGATACATATTTCATATAGATTGGTAATAATTCCAATTATATAACAAGGCTCGATAGTTTATTTATTCACCATATTCACGTTGTGTTATGCTATTATAGATGTAAACAATTACAATATTTTACTTCTTCTCCATCACCAAATTTTAGGTTACTTCATCACTAAGAAACTAAGTTAAAAGACAATTAATTAATGACACATATTTTATATACATTGATAATAATTAAAATTATATAACGAGACTCGATAGTATATTTGTTAATCATATTCATATGGTGTTCTCGTATAGTAGTTGTAAACAATTTCAATATTTTTCTTTTTCTCCATCACCAAATTTTAGGTTACTTTATCACTAAGAAACTAAGTTAAAAGACTATTAAATAATTACACATATTTCATATACATTGTTAATAATTCAAATTATAAAACAAGGCTCGATAGTTTATTTGTTCACCATATTCACATTGTGTTATGGTATAATAGATGTAATCAATTTCAAAAAATTTTATCTTCTCTATCACCAAAATTTAGGTCACTTCGTCACTAAGAAACTTAGTTAAAAGACTATTAGTTAATGAGACATATTTCATATACATTGGTAAAAATTCAAATTATATAATGAGGCTCGATAGTATATTTATTCACCATACTCATATGGTATTATGGTATAATAATTGTAAACAATTTCAATATTTTACTTCTTCTCCATCACCAAATTTTAGGTTACATCTTCACTAACAAACTAAGTTAAAAGACTATTAATTAGTGACACATATTTCATATACATTAGTAATAATTAAAATTATATACCAAGGTTCGATAGTATATTCATTCACCATATTCTCATTGTGTTATGGTATAATAGATGTAAACAATTTCAATATTTTTCTTCTTCTCCATCACCAAATTTCAGGTTTCTTCTTCACTAAGACACTAAGTTAAAAGACTATTAATTAATAACACATATTTCATATGCATTTGTAATAATTCTAATTATATAATGAGGCTCGATAGTATATTTATTCGCCATACTCATATGATAATATGGTATAATAGATGTAAATAATTTCAATATTTTTCTTCTTCTCCATCACCAAATTTTAGGTTTCTTCTTCACTAAAAAACTAAGTTAAAAGACTATTAATTAATGAAACATATTTCGTATACATTGGTAATAATTCAAATTATCTAACAAGGCTTAATAGTTTATTTTTTCACCATATTCCCATTGTGTTATGGTATAATAGATGTAAACAACTCCAATATTTTTCTTTTTCTCCATCACCAATTTTTAGGTTACTTCATCACTAAGAAACTAAGTTAAAAGACTTTTAATTAGTGACACATATTTCATATATATTGGTAATAATTAAAATTATATAACAAGGCTCGATAGTATATTTGTTCACCATATTCATATGGTATTCTAGTGTAATAGTTGTAAACAATTTCAATATTTTTCTTCTTCTCCATCACTAAATTTTAGGTTACTTCATCACTAAGAAACTAAGTTAAAAGACTATTAAATAATGACACATATTTCATATACATTGGTAATAATTCCAATTATATAACAAGGCTCGATAGTTTATTTATTCATTGTATTCACATTGTGTTATGGTATAATAGATGTAAACAATTTCAATATTTTTCTTCTTCTCTATCACCAAAATTTAGGTTACTTCATCACTTAGAAACTTAGTTAAAAGACTATTAATTAATGACATATATTTCATATACATTGATAATAATTCAAATTATATAATGAGGCTCGATAGTATATTTATTCACCATACTCATATGGTATTATGGTATAATAATTGTAAATAATTTCAATATTTTACTTCTTCTCCATCACCAAATTTTAGGTTACTTCATCACTAAGAAACTAAGTGAAATTCTGGCTGCAGATACTCAATGTCACGTTCAATGTTATGACACCGTATCTGACTTACTATATGACAATAGATACAAAAGCAATAAAGAACACAGTCAATTGTTTACCCAGTTCAGTGTGCAACAACACCTACTCTGGGGGCTACCAAGCCAGGGAGGAAATCCACTATAAGAGATGTTAATTCAGGAATAAACCAACCAGTTTATCTCCTTCACTTAAGACCTACCCAGTGCAATTCCAATCTAAGTACAAGTTAAACCTGAGTTCCTACTCACTCCCCCTCAATCACAGCAGTGATACATAACATAATTTGACTTAAGAATTGATGAAGACACTCTTCAAAAAACAAACACTTGATTAAGCTTCACAGCTTTTTAATCAAGCAACACAATCACTCTTGCTTCACAGCTTTGAGTGATCCACACAACTAACTTGATTCTGCTTCACAGCTTTAGTCAAGGAACATTCAAACACTCTTGCTTCAAAGATTTGAGTGCTACACAGCCCTTACAATTAGAAACCTATTCCAAGTCACTTATCACAATGATAATTGCTTGGAGTACAATAATCAAACCTATACAGATTACAAATGATCTTCTGATCAATAAAAGGGATGCCTTGCAAAACAGCAGTTCTGTTGAATATATAGCAGCTGCAACTTCAGTTAAGGTTTCCACAAAAACCTAGGGTTAATTCTGTTTGACCTAAAGACCAGGTCACAGGACTTTATTAACCAGGTTAGGGTTGAGCTAGGTTACCCCTCAGAAAACGCAGGATTCTGTTCAGGAAAGACTGAGTTATTTTCCTGAAAAAACTCAGACTTATCCAACCTGCAAACCTGTAGTTCAGAACAGGATGTCATAACATCTGTTATGACATCTGAGAAAACCTGTCTACTGATTTAGCAAAATGTGATCATTTTGCAAAATGCTCAGATACACACTTATAAACATCAGTACTTGAATTACAATATTTTTCTGCAAAGGTACCTAATGAGTCAGTACAAACTAAACTAGAATGTTATGACATCAGTCATGATATTCACACATACACTTGGGTTTTACCAAAAATGCAAGCCAATACCTAAACAACTACACTAAGTTAAAATACAATTAATTAATGACACATATTTTATATACATTGGTAATAATTAAAATTATATAACAACTCTCGATGGTATATTTGTTCACCATATTCACATTGTGTTATGGTATAATGGATGTAAACAATTTCAATATTTTTCTTCTTCTCCATCACCAAATTTAAGGTTACTTCTTCACTAAGACACTAAGTTAAAAGACTATTAATTAATAACACATATTTCATATATATTGGTAATAATTCTAATTATATAATGAGGTTCGATAGTATATTTATCCGCCATACTCATATGATATTATGGTATAATAGATGTAAATAATTTCAATATTTTTCTTCTTCTTCATCACCAAATTTTAGGTTACTTCTTCACTAAAAAACTAAGTTAAACGACTATTAATTAATATAACATATTTCTTATACATTAGTAATAATTCAAATTATATAACAAGGCTCAATAGTTTATTTGTTCACCATATTCACATTGTGTTATGGTATAATAGATGTAAACAATTTCAATATTTTTCTTCTTCTCCATCACCAAATTTTAGGTTACCTCATCACTAAGAAACTAAGTTAAAAGACTTTTAATTAGTGACACATATTTTATATACATTGGTAATGATTAAAATTTTATAACAAAGCTCGATAGTATATTTGTTCACCATATTCATATGGTATTCTGGTATAATATTTGTAAACAATTTCAATATTTTTCTTCTTCTCCATCACCAAATTTTAGGTTACTTCATCACTAAGAAACTAAGTTAAAAGACTATTAAATAATGACACATATTTCATATACATTGGTAATAATTCAAATTATATAACAAGGCTCGATAGTTTATTTGTTCACCATATTCACATTGTGTTATGGTATAATAGATGTAAACAATTTCAATATTTTTCTTCTTCTCTATCACCAAAATTTAGGTTACTTCGTCACTAAGAAACTTAGTTAAAAGACTAATAATTAATGACACATATTTCATATACATTGGTAATAATTCAAATTATGTAATGACACTCGATAGTATATTTATTCACCATACTCATATGGTCTTATGGTATAATAATTGTAAACAATTTCAATATTTTACTTCTTCTCCATCACCAAATTTTATGTTACTTCATCACTAAGAAACTAAGTTAAAAACAATTAATTAATGACACATATTTAATATACATTGGTAATAATTAAAATTATATAACAAAGCTCGATAGTATATTTGTTCACCATATTCATATTGTGTTATGGTAAAATGGATGTAATCAATTTAAATATTTTTCTTCTTCTCCATCACCAAATTTCAGGTTACTTCTTCACTAAGACACTAAGTTAAAAGACTATTAATTAATAACACATATTTCATATGTATTGGTAATAATTATAATTATATAATGAGGCTCGATAGTATATTTATTCGCCATACTCATATGATATTATGGTATAATAGATGTAAATAATTTCAATATTTTTCTTCTTCTTCATAACCAAATTTTAGGTTACTTCTTCACTAAAAAACTAAGTTAAACGACTATTAATTAATATAACATATTTCTTATACATTGGTAATAATTCAAATTATATAACAAGGCTAAATAGTTTATTTGTTCAGCATATTCACATTGTGTTATGGTATAATAGATGTAAACAATTTCAATATTTTTCTTCTTCTACATCACCAAATTTTAGGTTACCTCATCACTAAGAAACTAAGTTAAAAGACTTTTAATTAGTGACACATATTTCATATACATTGGTAATAATTAAAATTTTATAACAAAACTCGATAGTATATTTGTTCACCATATTCATACGGTATTCTAGTGTAATAGTTGTAAACAATTTCAATATTTTTCTTCTTCTCCATCACTAAATTTTAGGTTACTTCATCACTAAGAAACTAAGTTAAAAGACTATTAAATAATGACACATATTTCATATACATTGGTAATAATTCAAATTATATAACAAGGCTCGATAGTTTATTTATTCACCGTATTCACATTGTGTTATGGTATAATAGATGTAAACAATTTCAATATTTTTCTTCTTCTCTATCACCAAAATTTAGGTTACTTCATAACTTAGAAACTTAGTTAAAAGACTATTAATTAATGACATATATTTCATATACATTGATAATAATTCAAATTATATAATGAGGCTCGATAGTATATTTATTCACTATACTCATATGGTATTATGGTATAATAATTGTAAATAATTTCAATATTTTACTTCTTCTCCATCACCAAATTTTAGGTTACTTCATCACTAAGAAACTAAGTTAAAATACAATTAATTAATGACATATATTTTATATACATTGGTAATAATTAAAATTAAATAACAAGGCTCGATAGTATATTCTTTCACCATATTCACATTGTGTTATGGTATAATAGATGTAAACAATTTCAATATTTTTCTTCTTCTCTATCACCAAATTTCAGGTTACTTCTTCACTAAGACACTAAGTTAAAAGACTATTAATTAATAACACATATTTCATATGTATTGGTAATAATTCTAATTATATAATGAGGCTCGATAGTATATTTATTCGCCATACTCATATGATATTATGGTATAATAGATGTAAATAATTTCAATATTTTTCTTCTTCTTCATCACCAAATTTTAGGTTACTTCTTCACTAAAAAACTAAGTTAAACGACTATTAATTAATATAACATATTTCTTATACATTGGTAATAATTCAAATTATATAACAAGGCTCAATAGTTTATTTGTTCACCATATTCACATTGTGTTATGGTATAATAGATGTAAACAATTTCAGTATTTTTCTTCTTCTCCATCACCAAATTTTAGGTTACCTCATCACTAAGAAACTAAATTAAAAGACTTTTAATTAGTGACACATATTTCATATACATTGGTAATAATTAAAATTTTATAACAAAGCTCCATAGTATATTTGTCCACCATATTCATATGGTATTCTGGTATAATATTTGTAAACAATTTCAATATTTTTCTTCTTCTCCATCACCAAATTTTAGGTTACTTCATCACTAAGAAACTAAGTTTAAAGACTATTAAATAATGACACATATTTCATATACATTGGTAATAATTCAAATTATATAACAAGGCTCGATAGTTTATTTGTTCACCATATTCACATTGTGTTATGGTATAATAGATGTAAACAATTTCAATATTTTTCTTCTTCTCTATCACCAAAATTTAGGTTACTTCGTCACTAAGAAACTTAGTTAAAAGACTAATAATTAATGACACATATTTCATATACATTGGTAATAATTCAAATTATGTAATGACACTCGATAGTATATTTATTCACCATACTCATATGGTCTTATGGTATAATAAGTGTAAACAATTTCAATATTTTACTTCTTCTCCATCACCAAATTTTAGGTTACTTCATCACTAAGAAACTAAGTTAAAAACAATTAATTAATGACACATATTTAATATACATTGATAATAATTAAAATTATATAACAAAGCTCGATAGTATATTTGTTCACCATATTCACATTGTGTTATGGTAAAATGGATGTAATCAATTTAAATATTTTTCTTCTTCTCCATCACCAAATTTCAGGTTACTTCTTCACTAAGACACTAAGTTAAAAGACTATTAATTAATAACACATATTTCATATGTATTGGTAATAATTATAATTATATAATGAGGCTCCATAGTATATTTATTCGCCATACTCATATGATATTATGGTATAATAGATGTAAATAATTTCAATATTTTTCTTCTTCTTCATAACCAAATTTTAGGTTACTTCTTCACTAAAAAACTAAGTTAAACGACTATTAATTAATATAACATATTTCTTATACATTGGTAATAATTCAAATTATATAACAAGGCTAAATAGTTTATTTGTTCAGCATATTCACATTGTGTTATGGTATAATAGATGTAAACAATTTCAATATTTTTCTTCTTCTCCATCACCAAATTTTAGGTTACCTCATCACTAAGAAACTAAGTTAAAAGACTTTTAATTAGTGACACATAATTCATATACATTGGTAATAATTAAAATTTTATAACAAAACTCGATAGTATATTTGTTCACCTTATTCATATGGTATTCTAGTGTAATAGTTGTAAACAATTTCAATATTTTTCTTCTTCTCCATCACTAAATTTTAGGTTACTTCATCACTAAGAAACTAAGTTAAAAGACTATTAAATAATGACACATATTTCATATACATTGGTAATAATTCAAATTATATAACAAGGCTCGATAGTTTATTTATTCACCGTATTCACATTGTGTTATGGTATAATAGATGTAAACAATTTCAATATTTTTCTTCTTCTCTATCACCAAAATTTAGGTTACTTCATCACTTAGAAACTTAGTTAAAAGACTATTAATTAATGATATATATTTCATATACATTGATAATAATTCAAATTATATAATGAGGCTCGATAGTATATTTATTCACTATACTCATATGGTATTATGGTATAATAATTGTAAATAATTTCAATATTTTACTTCTTCTCCATCACCAAATTTTAGGTAACTTCATCACTAAGAAACTAAGTTAAAATACAATTAATTAATGACATATATTTTATATACATTGGTAATAATTAAAATTAAATAACAAGGCTTGATAGTATATTCTTTCACCATATTCACATTGTGTTATGGTATAATAGATGTAAACAATTTCAATATTTTTCTTCTTCTCTATCACCAAATTTCAGGTTACTTCTTCACTAAGACACTAAGTTAAAAGACTATTAATTAATAACACATATTTCATATGTATTGGTAATAATTCTAATTATATAATGAGGCTCGATAGTATATTTATTCGCCATACTCATATGATATTATGGTATAATAGATGTAAATAATTTCAATATTTTTCTTCTTCTTCATAACCAAATTTTAGGTTACTTCTTCACTAAAAAAATAAGTTAAACGACTATTAATTAATATAACATATTTCTTATACATTGGTAATAATTCAAATTATATAACAAGGCTCAATAGTTTATTTGTTCACCATATTCACATTGTGTTATGGTATAATAGATGTAAACAATTTCAATATTTTTCTTCTTCTCCATCACCAAATTTTAGGTTACCTCATCACTAAGAAACTAAGTTAAAAGACTTTTAATTAGTGACACATATTTCATAAACATTGGTAATAATTAAAATTTTATAACAAAGCTCCATAGTATATTTGTTCACCATATTCATATGGTATTCTAGTGTAATAGTTGTAAACAATTTCAATATTTTTCTTCTTCTCCATCACTAAATTTTAGGTTACTTCATCACTAAGAAACTAAGTTAAAAGACTATTAAATAATGACACATAATTCATATACATTGGTAATAATTCAAATTATATAACAAGGCTCGATAGTTTATTTATTCACTGTATTCACATTGTGTTATGGTATAATAGATGTAAACAATTTCAATATTTTTCTTCTTCTCTATCACCAAAATTTAGGTTACTTCGTCATTAAGAAACTTAGTTAAAAGACTATTAAATAAAGACACATATTTCATATACATTGTTAATAATTCAAATTATATAACAAGTCTCGATAGTATACTCGTTCATCATATTCACATTGTGTTATGGTATAATAGATATAAACAATTTCAATATTTTTCTTTTTCTCCATCACCAAATTTCAGGTTACTTCTTCACTAAGAAACTAAGTTAAAAGACAATTAATTAATGACACATATTTCATATACGTTCATAATAATTCAAATTATAATGAGGCTCGATATCATATTTACACACCATACCCATTTGGTATTGTGGTATAATATATGTAAACAATTTCAATATTTTTCTGCTTTTCCATCACCTAATTTTAGGTTACTTCATTACTAAGAAAGTAAGTTTTAAGACAATTAATTAATGACACATATTTCATATACATTGGTAATAATTAAAATTATATAACAAGACTCGATAGTATATTCGTTCACCAAATTCACATTGTGTTATGGTATAATAGATGTAAACAATTTCAATATTTTTCTTCTTCTCCATCACCAAATTTCATGTTCCTTCTTCCCTAAGACACTAAGTTAAAAGACTATTAAATAATGACACATATTTCATATACATTGGTAATAATTCAAATTATATAACAAGGCTCGATAGTTTATTTGTTCACCATATTCATATGGTATTCTGGTATAATAGTTGTAAACAATTTCAATATTTTTCTTCTTCTCCATCACCAAATTTTAGGTTACTTCATCACTAAGAAACTAAGTTAAAAGACTATTAAATAATGACACATATTTCATATACATTGGTAATAATTCAAATTATATAACAAGGCTCGATAGTTTATTTGTTCACCATATTCACATTGTGTTATGGTATAATAGATGTAAACAATTTCAATATTTTTCTTCTTCTCTATCACCAAAATTTAGGTTACTTCGTCACTAAGAAACTTAGTTAAAAGACTAATAATTAATGACACATATTTCATATAAATTGGTAATAATTCAAATTATGTAATGACACTCGATAGTATATTTATTCACCATACTCGTATGGTCTTATGGTATAATAATTGTAAACAATTTCAATATTTTACTTCTTCTCCATCACCAAATTTTAGGTTACTTCATCACTAAGAAACTAAGTTAAAAAACAATTAATTAATGACACATATTTATGATACATTGGTAATAATTAAAATTATATAACAAAGCTCGATAGTATATTTGTTCACCATATTCACATTGTGTTATGGTATAATAGATGTAAACAATTTCAATATTTTTCTTCTTCTCTATCACCAAATTTCAGGTTACTTCTTCACTAAGACACTAAGTTAAAAGACTATTAATTAATAACACATATTTCATATGTATTGGTAATAATTCTAATTATATAATGAGGCTCGATAGTATATTTATTCGCCATACTCATATGATATTATGGTATAATAGATGTAAATAATTTCAATATTTTTCTTCTTCTTCATAACCAAATTTTAGGTTACTTCTTCACTAAAAAACTAAGTTAAACGACTATTAATTAATATAACATATTTCTTATACATTGGTAATAATTCAAATTATATAACAAGGCTCAATAGTTTATTTGTTCACCATATTCACATTGTGTTATGGTATAATAGATGTAAACAATTTCAATATTTTTCTTCTTCTCCATCACCAAATTTTAGGTTACCTCATCACTAAGAAACTAAGTTAAAAGACTTTTAATTAGTGACACATATTTCATAAACATTGGTAATAATTAAAATTTTATAACAAAGCTCCATAGTATATTTGTTCACCATATTCATATGGTATTCTAGTGTAATAGTTGTAAACAATTTCAATATTTTTCTTCTTCTCCATCACTAAATTTTAGGTTACTTCATCACTAAGAAACTAAGTTAAAAGACTATTAAATAATGACACATAATTCATATACATTGGTAATAATTCAAATTATATAACAAGGCTCGATAGTTTATTTATTCACTGTATTCACATTGTGTTATGGTATAATAGATGTAAACAATTTCAATATTTTTCTTCTTCTCTATCACCAAAATTTAGGTTACTTCGTCATTAAGAAACTTAGTTAAAAGACTATTAAATAAAGACACATATTTCATATACATTGTTAATAATTCAAATTATATAACAAGTCTCGATAGTATACTCGTTCATCATATTCACATTGTGTTATGGTATAATAGATATAAACAATTTCAATATTTTTCTTTTTCTCCATCACCAAATTTCAGGTTACTTCTTCACTAAGAAACTAAGTTAAAAGACAATTAATTAATGACACATATTTCATATACGTTCATAATAATTCAAATTATAATGAGGCTCGATATCATATTTACACACCATACCCATATGGTATTGTGGTATAATATATGTAAACAATTTCAATATTTTTCTGCTTTTCCATCACCTAATTTTAGGTTACTTCATTACTAAGAAAGTAAGTTTTAAGACAATTAATTAATGACACATATTTCATATACATTGGTAATAATTAAAATTATATAACAAGACTCGATAGTATATTCGTTCACCAAATTCACATTGTGTTATGGTATAATAGATGTAAACAATTTCAATATTTTTCTTCTTCTCCATCACCAAATTTCATGTTCCTTCTTCCCTAAGACACTAAGTTAAAAGACTATTAAATAATGACACATATTTCATATACATTGGTAATAATTCAAATTATATAACAAGGCTCGATAGTTTATTTGTTCACCATATTCATATGGTATTCTGGTATAATAGTTGTAAACAATTTCAATATTTTTCTTCTTCTCCATCACCAAATTTTAGGTTACTTCATCACTAAGAAACTAA
This sequence comes from Vicia faba, assembly GCA_948472305.1. NCBI lineage: Eukaryota > Viridiplantae > Streptophyta > Magnoliopsida > Fabales > Fabaceae > Vicia > Vicia faba. The sequence continues at coordinate 272,079,900 of OX451738.1, read as the reverse complement.
GTTAAAAGACTATTAAATAATGACACATATTTCATATACATTGGTAATAATTCAAATTATATAACAAGGCTCGATAGTTTATTTGTTCACCATATTCACATTGTGTTATGGTATAATAGATGTAAACAATTTCAATATTTTTCTTCTTCTCTATCACCAAAATTTAGGTTACTTCGTCACTAAGAAACTTAGTTAAAAGACTAATAATTTATGACACATATTTCATATAAATTGGTAATAATTCAAAGTATGTAATGACACTCGATAGTATATTTATTCACCATACTCGTATGGTCTTATGGTATAATAATTGTAAACAATTTCAATATTTTACTTCTTCTCCATCACCAAATTTTAGGTTACTTCATCACTAAGAAACTAAGTTAAAAAACAATTAATTAATGACACATATTTATGATACATTGGTAATAATTAAAATTATATAACAAAGCTCGATAGTATATTTGTTCACCATATTCACATTGTGTTATGGTATAATAGATGTAAACAATTTCAATATTTTTCTTCTTCTCTATCACCAAATTTCAGGTTACTTCTTCACTAAGACACTAAGTTAAAAGACTATTAATTAATAAGACATATTTCATATGTATTGGTAATAATTCTAATTATATAATGAGGCACTATATTATATTTATTTGCCATACTCATATGATTATGGTATAACAGATGTAAATAATTTCAATATTTTTCTTCTTCTCCATCACCAAATTTTAGGTTACTTCTTCACTAAAAAACTAAGTTAAAAGACTATTAATTAATGAAACATATTTCATATACATTGGTAATATTTCAAATTATATAACAAGGCTCAATAGTTTATTTGTTCACCATATTCACATTGTGTTCTGGTATAATAGATGTAAACAATTTCAATATTTTTCTCGTTCTCCATCACCAAATTCTAGGTTACTTTATCACTAAGAAACTAAGTTAAATGACTTTTAATTAGTGACACATATTTCATATACATTGGTAATATTTAAAATTATATAACAAGGCTCGATAGTATATTTGTTTACCATATTCATATGGTATTCTGGTATAATAGTTGTAAACAATTTCAATATTTTTCTTCTTCTCCATCACCAAATTTTAGGTTACTTCATCACTAAGAAACTAAGTTAAAAGACTATTAAATAATTACACATATTTCATATACATTGGTAATAATTCAAATTATATAACAAGGCTCGATAGTTTATTTGTTCACCGTATTTACATTGTGTTAAGGTATAATAGAAGTAAACAATTTCAATATTTTTTTTCTTCTGTATCATCAAAATTTAGGTTACTTCATCACTAAGAAACTTAGCTAAAAGACTATTAATTAATGACACATATTTCATATACATTGGTAATAATTCAAATTATATAATGAGGCTCGATAGTATATTTATTCACCATACTCATATGGTATTATGGTATAATAATTGTAAATAATTTCAATATTTTACTTCTTCTCCATCACCAAATTTTACGTTACTTCATCACTAAGAAACTAAGTTAAAATACAATTAATTAATGACATATATTTTATATAAATTGGTAATAATTAAAATTAAATAACAAGGCTTGATAGTATATTCTTTCACCATATTCACATTGTGTTATGGTATAATAGATGTAAACAATTTCAATATTTTTCTTCTTCTCTATCACCAAATTTCAGGTTACTTCTTCACTAAGACACTAAGTTAAAAGACTATTAATTAATAACACATATTTCATATGTATTGGTAATAATTCTAATTATATAATGAGGCTCTATAGTATATTTATTCGCCATACTCATATGATATTATGGTATAATATATGTAAATAATGTCAATATTTTTCTTCTTCTCCATCACCAAATTTTAGGTTACTTCTTCACTAAAAAACTAAGTTAAAAGACTATTAATTAATGAAACATATTTCATATACATTGGTAATAATTCAAATTATATAACAAAGCTTAATAGTTTATTTTTTTCACCATATTCACATTGTGTTATGGTATAATAGATGTAAATAACTTCAATATTTTTCTTTTTCTCCATCACCAAATTTTATGTTACTTCATCACTCAGAAACTAAGTTAAAAGACCGTTAAATAAAGACACATATTTCATGTACATTGTTAATAATTCAAATTATATAACAAGTCTCGATAGTATACTCGTTCACCGTGTTCACATTGTGTTATGGTATAATAGATGTAAACAATTTCAATATTTTTCTTCTTCTCCATCACCAAATTTCAGGTTACTTCTTCACTAAGAAACTAAGTTAAAAGACAAATAATTAATGACACATATTTCATATACGTTGATAATAATTCAAATTATATAATGAGGCTCGATATCATATTTACACACCATACTCATATGGTATTGTGATATAATATATGTAAACAATTTCAATATTTTTCTGCTTCTCCGTCACCTAATTTTAGGTTACTTCATTACTAAGAAAGTAAGGTAAAAGACAATTAATTAATGACACATATTTCATATACATTGGTAATAATTAAAATTATATAACAAGGCTCGATAGTATATTCGTTCACCATATTCACATTGTGTTATGGTATAATAGATGTAAACAATTTCAATATTTTTCTTCTTCTCCATCACCAAATTTCATGTTCCTTCTTCCCTAAGACACTAAGTTAAAAGACTATTAAATAATGACACATATTTCATATACATTGGTAATAATTCAAATTATATAACAAGGCTCGATAGCTTATTTGTTCACCATATTCACATTGTGTTATGGTATAATAGATGTAAATAATTTCAATATTTTTCATCTTCTCTATCACCAAAATTTAGGTTATTTCTTCACTAAGAAACTTAGTTAAAAGACTATTAATTAATGACACATATTTCATATGTATTGGTAATAATTCAAATTATATAATGAGGCTCGATAGTATATTTATTCACCATGCTCATATGGTATTATGGTATAATAATTGTAAACAATTTTAATATTTTACTTCTTCTCCATCACCAAATTTTAGGTTACTTCATCACTAAGAAACTAAGTTAAAATACCATTAAATAAAGACACATATTTCATATACATTGTTAATAATTCAAATTATATAATAAGGCTCGATAGTTTATTTGTTCACCATATTCACATTAGGTTATGGTATAATAGATGAAAACGATTTCAATTTTTCTTCTTCTCCATCACCAAAATTTAGGTTACTTCATCACTAAGAAACTAAGTTAAAAGACTTTTAATTAGTGACACATATTTCATACACATTGGTAATAATTCAAATTATATAATAAGGCTCGATAGTATATTTATTCACCATATTCATATGGTATTCTGGTATAATAGTTGTAAACAATTTCAATATTTTTCTTCTTCTCCATCACCAAATTTTAAGTTACTTCATCAGTAAGAAACTAAGTTAAAATACTATTAAATAATGACACATATTTCATATACATTGGTAGTAATTCAAATTATATAATGAGACTCGATAGTATATTTGTCACCATGTTCACATTGTGTTATGGTATTATAGATGCAAACAATTTCATTATTTTTCTTCTTCTCCATCACCAAAATTTATGTTACTTCATTACTAAGAAACTAAGTTAAAAGACTATTAATTAATGACACATATTTCATATATATTGGTAATAATTCAAATTATATAATGAGGCTCGATAATATATTTATTCACCATACTCATATGGTATCATGGTATAATAATTGTAAACAATGTCAATATTTTATTTCTTCTCCAACACCATATTTTGGGTTACTTCATCATTAAGAAACTCAGTTAATAGGCTATTAATCAATGACACATATTTCATATACATTGGTAATAATTCAAATTATATAATGAGGCTCGATAGTATATTTATTCACTATACTCATATGGTATTATGGTATAATAATTGTAAACAATTTCAATATTTTATTTCTTCTCCATCACCAAATTTTAGGTTACTTCATCACTAAGAAACTAAGTTAAAAGACAATTAATTAATGACACATATTTCATATACATTGATAATAACTCAAATTATATAATGAGGCTCGATAACATATTTATACACCATACCCATATGGTATTATGGTATAATATATGTAAACAATTTCAATATTTTTCTTGTTCTCCATCACCAAATTTTAGGTTATTTCATCACTAAAAAACTAAGTTAAAAGACAATTACTTAATGACACATATTTCAAATACATTGGTAATAATTAAAAATATATATTAAAGCTCTATAGTATATTTGTTCACAATATTCACATTGTGTTATGGTATAATAGATGTAAACAATTTCAATATTTTTCTTCTTCTCCATCACCAAATTTTAGGTTACTTCTTCACCAAGATACTAAGTTAAAAGACTATTAATTAATAACAGATATTTCATATATATTGGTAATAATTCAAATTATATAATGAGGCTCGATAGTATATTTATTCACCATACTTATATGGTATTATGGTAAAATAGAAGTAAACAATTTCAATATTTTTCTTTTTCTGCATAATTGAGTTTTAGGTTATTTCTTCATTAAGAAACTAAGTTAAAATACGGTTACTTAATGGCACATATTTCATATTCATTGATAATAATTTAAATTATACAATGAGGCTCGATAGCATATTTATTCATCATACTCATATGGTATTCTGGTATAATAGTCGTAAACAATTTCAATATTTTTCTTCTTCTCCATCACTAAATTTTATGTTACTTCATCACCAAGAAACTAAGTTAAAAGACTATTAAATAATGACACATATTTCATATACATTGGTAGTAAATCAAATTATATAACGAGACTCTATAGTATATTTATTCACCATATTTACATTGTGTTATGGTATAATGATGTAAACAATTTCAATATTTTTCTTCCACTACTAAAAAAAAGACATTTCAGAAAAAGTTTTTACATCGGGTATCAAAATATGTGATGTAAAAAATACAGTTAACAAACTTTTTACATCAGGTATTTATTTACAATGATATAAAAAATAAGGAAAAATTTTTTTTTCGTCACCTATTACATCGGGCAATCTCATCCACCGATGTAAAAGATTTCCAAAAAACAAAAACACGGTGGCATTTTTGTAAATAAGATACAAGGTGTCTAAAACGTTAAAAAAATATAAGCAAGCTATTACATCGGTTGGACTTTCCACCGATGTAATAAACTCGCTGGATTTAATATATTAAATATATCAAAAAAATGATTAAATGGCTACGCGTGTCAACACAAGCTATTACATCGGTTGGACGTTCCACCGATGTAATAAACTCGCTCGATTTTACGCGTGTCAACACAACCTATTACACCGGGTTCAGTTTCCACCGATGTAAAATCAAACGCGTGTCAAGAAGGGTGTATCGGTTGGACTTTCCACCGATGTAAAAGCCCAACGCTTGTATCGGTTGGAAAGTCCACCGATGTAAAAAATAATAAAAACAAAATTCATATCTTAAACACTGTACAGTCTCCTCCATTTTTACTACCCATTTTTTCCGACCCATTTTCTCCGCGACTTCATTTTCGCCGCCACGCCCACCACTGCCATTTTCTCTGTGCCATTTCGCCGTCTCTCCTCCGACCCACCGTCGTCGCCGTCAACGACCGTCCCATTTCGTCTTCTCTCCTCCGACGCACACCGCTGCCCACCGCGACGCCGTCTCTCCTCCGACCCACCGTCATCTCTCCAACACCGTCAACGACCGACCCATTTCATCGTCTCTCCTCCGACGCCCACCGCTGCCCACCGCGACGCCCACCGTCAACGACTCACCTTCACGACTCTTCGCTCGCCGTTTCAACTGTAAGTGCAAATTTTTGTTTAAAAAATGAATTATTAGCATTATTCCTCTTTGAGTTTCAACTGTAAGAGAGAAATTTTTGTTGATTGTTCTGATCGAAAAAACTCTAAGTACTATGTTGTTGTTGTTCTGGTTATGTTTTTTATTTTGTTAATCTGTTTTGTTGGATTTTTCGTGGGTTAGTAAGGGTTTTAATGCGATTTGTTTTTATTTGCAGTATGTTCAAATATAGCCAAAAAGAAATTCAACTGTATGTATGCAATTTTGTTTTACTCACAATGCAAATATATCGTAGCTATACATGTTTTTGTGTCAAATTGTTTGGCATTTGCATTGTTTGGCCTTGTCTTACTTTTGCATGTTGCTATAACAATTTCAATTTCCATTAATTTGCATTGTGAGTCCAACAGCTATATATAAAGGAAGACTTAGAAAAACTATAGTGACAACTTGCAATCTCGGAATCTCGGAATCTCCATTTCACGACTCCTCGTCGGCCGATTCACGCCTTTCACGACTCTTCGCTCGCCGTTTCAACTGTAAGTGCAAATTTTTGTTTGAAAATGAGTGATTAGCATTATTCCTCTTTGAGTTTATATTTAAAGTATGTTAGATTGTAAGAAGAGATTGAAAAGAGAGAAATAGTGGAAGGGAGTATATAATATTAGTAGTATAGATATAATATTTTATTTAAATGATAAAGTTGTTAGTGTTAATATATTATTTTTGTTTAGAAAAAATCTAATATAATAACTATATAGGCCATTAACAATGTAATACCATTTGATAGATACATAATAGTGTAAGAAAATAAGAAGTTGCATATAGGTGATATATAAGGATGCAACACCACATTTTTAAGTGACTTTAGTAGCTCCTGTGTAATAAAATCAGTAAACAAAGGTTAAGTCTCAATTTCATACACAAACATGGTTTTAATTAAGAACAAAAGTTAATGATTTTTAATTATTTTAATTAAAAATATTTAATTATTTTAATTAAAACAAAAGAAAATAAAGAGAAAATATGATTTTTAGTGCAGAATAATGCTATCCTAAAATGCAGATAGATATATGCTCTCCAACAAAATTTACATGTAAAAAAGTATTCATTCCACTCAATTGTTACTCAAGAGTAAATTAACTATATATGTGGATGAACACAACAGTAATTAAAGTAGTTTCTTAAAGGTGTTCTTCTGTAATAAAAAAATAACATGTAATCAATTGTGCTAAAATAAGCTGAGAGGGAGAGCAACCCTACAATCAGTATCCACATACATACAATGAGTATCCTCTTTGTTTGGGTAAATGTAGGAATTTCAATATTTTTATGCTCACCAAATAAAAGAAGTGGAAAATTTAGAAACCTATGACAAAAGAATTAATGGTCCTCTCAGAAACACATTGTTTATCTTTAACCTATCAAACTTAATAGAGTTATCACCTTGCCATTGAAATTTGATTCTATTTTTCTTTCTCCGCGAAGCAGCGCAACTTGCAATCTCTGAATCTCCGTGAAGTAGCGCAGCCGCGGACACACCGTTCGTCAGACCTTCCTCCGTGTGAACATAGTTATGTATCGTAGTTGGATGAGAGCTAATCGATTAAGTGACGAGTACGAACATGGAGTGATGGAATTTCTACAGTTTGCTGAAAGTAATGCTGACAAAAGTCTTCCTACGATTTTTCTCTGCCCATGTATTCGTTGTGCAAATAAAGAACCAAAACGTATTAAGAAAGAAATCATGGATCATCTAATTTGTGTAGGAATTTGTCAAAGTTATACAAAATGGATATGGCACGGTGAAGTAGTAGCAAAGTCTAACGTGTCTCAAAGAGATGATGTTAGTGTAGAAATGGATGATCGTCTAGAAGACATGATGCGTGATATTGGACAAGATTCGTTTAAGAGGGCACATACGTATGATACTATATGCAATGACAAGGATAAACCATTGTACCTGGGATGCAAAAAATTTACACGTCTGTCAGCCGTGTTAAAATTATTTAATCTGAAGGCAAAGAATGGGTGGACTGACAAAAGTTTTACCGAGTTGCTTGAATTGTTGACCGAAATGCTTCCAGAAGGTAATGTAATGCCAAGTCGTTATTACGAGGCAAAGAAAATATTGTATCCGATGGGTTTGGAGTATGAAAAGATACATGCATGCCCTAATGATTGCATATTATACAGAAAAGAGTATGAAAAGTATAATCATTGTCCAAAGTGTAAGGCTTCACGCTACAAAAAGAAAGATGGTGAGTCAATTGATAATGAGGTGGTAAAAAAGGGTCCTCCTGCGAAAGTGGTATGGTACCTACCAATAATTTCAAGGTTCAAGAGATTATTCGCCAATGTAGATGATGCAAAGAATCTTAGATGGCATGCAGAAGAAAGAAAATATGATGGACAAATTCGTCATCTAGCTGATTCTTTGCAATGGAAGAAAATAGATTCTTTGTTTCCAAATTTTGGCAAAGAGTCGAGAAACCTTAGACTTGGACTTGCTACTGATGGAATGAATCTGTTCGGTAATCTGAGTACTAACCATAGTTCTTGGCCTGTTCTCTTGATGATTTACAACCTATCTCCTAGGCTGTGCATGAAGCGTAAATATATTATGTTATCGATGATGATATCGGGCCCAAAATAACCAGGAAATGACATAGACGTTTATCTAAGTCCACTGATTGATGATTTAAGAGTGCCGTGGGAGGAAGGGGTGGATGTTTTTGATGCGTATTCTGGCGAAAAGTTCAATATGCGTGCCATGTTGTTTTGCACCATCAATGATTTTCCGGCATATGGTAATTTGTATGGGTATAAAGTTAAAGGGCATAATGCGTGTCCTATATGTGAAAAAGACACTTGTTACCATCAGCTTGAAAAAGGAAAGAAGACCGTTTATCTCGAGCATCGAAAATTTCTAAAACGTTATCATCCATATCGTAGATTGCGGAAAGCTTTCAATGGGGAACAAGAGCATGGTGTTGCTCCAAAGCCCTTGTCTGGAGAGGAAGTTTATCAGCGACAACAGGGACTTGATGTTATCTTTGGAAAGTACCAAAAACGATCTACTGTGAAAAATGTATGGAAAAAGAGATCGATTTTCTTCGATCTTCCATATTGGTCTAGTCTTGATGTAAGACATTGTATTGATGTGATGCATGTGGAGAAAAATGTATGCGATAGTGTAATCGGAACACTTCTCAACATTCAAGGCAAGACAAAAAATGGTATTAATGCTCGTTTAGATTTGGGTTTGATGGGTATACGAGAAGTGTTAACCCCACAATATATAGGTAACAAGATAAATTTGCCTCCTGCCTGCTACACTTTGTCTAAAAAAGAGAAAATAAGTTTTTGTGAGTGTTTACAAAGTATCAAAGTGTCGCATGGTTACTCATCAAATGTCAAGAGGCTTGTATCAGTTAAAGATTTTAAATTAGTTTGCTTAAAATCTCATGACTGTCATGTCTTAATGCAACAACTACTACCATTGGCTATTCGTGGGATATTGCCTAACAACGTAAGGAAGACCATAACTAGGTTATGCTTATTTTTCAATGCAATTTGTTGTAAAACCATTGATCCACTAAATTTAGACGATTTGGAAAATGAGGCTGCAGTTATCTTGTGCCAATTAGAGATGTATTTTCCTCCTTCATTTTTTGACATTATGGTTCACTTGATTGTTCATCTAGTAAGGGAGATTAGATTATGTGGTCCAGTTTTTTTACGGTGGATGTATCCAATAGAGCGATACATGAAGATTCTAAAAGGGTATACAAAAAACCCACACCGTCCAGAAGCATCGATTATTGAGAGGTACATTGCAGAAGAAGCAATTGAGTTTTGTTCTAACTATTTGTCAGGAGTGGATGTTGTAGGGGTTCCCAAGTCTCGTCATGATGGAAGATATGAGGGTGTGGGTACACAAGGTTTAAAAGTCAAGAGCTTAAGTATTGATGTGGTTGTTCAAGCGCATTTGTATATATTGAATAACATAGATGAAGTTCAACCTTACTTATCTGCTCACAAAAGCATCGTAAAGAAAAAGTACCCCAAGATGAATGAAAGAGGGTTGTTAAAAGAGCATAATAAGAGTTTCTCTGAGTGGTTTAAAGAAAGAATTGCTAATGAAGATAGTGTTTCTAATACAATTAAGTGGTTGTCTTATGGGCCTAAATGTAACATAATAACTTGGAGTGGATATGATATTAATAAAACCTATTTTTATACAAAGTCAAAGGATGACCGTAGTACCACGCAAAATAGTGGGGTAATGATTGTGGCCGAGTCCATGCACTTCTCTAGTGCTAAAGATAAAAACCTGGTTATGGCATCTACACCGTACTTTGGGGTGATTGAAGAGATTTGGGAAGTTAATTATGTTGTGTTTAAAGTTCCTGTATTTAAATGCAAATGGATTGATATCAACAGTGGTGTCAGAATCGATGAATTTGGAGTTACACTGGTTGATCTTAGCAAGTTAGCTTATGCGAACGAACCATTCATCATGGCATCTCAAGCAAAACAAGTGTTTTATGTCACAGATCCTTCTAATAAAAAGTGGTCAGTGGTTTTACAAGGAAAGGTCCATGATAGTGACGAATATCATGATGAGAATCTTGATATTTCTAAAACTCATCCTTTCTCAACAAATGTGACTACATCCATTGAAGAAAATGAAGGGGATCATGTGCATGCTATTCGCATAGACCATGAAGAAGGGATATGGGAGGACTAGTAAGATTTTTTGTATAAGTTAATTCCACGTTACTTTATTTTCTAATTGTTTTTATTTTGTGCTTAATTTTATTTCTAATTGTTTTTATTTTGTGCTTAATATTATTTCTAATTATTTTTGTTTTGTGTAAACAGATACATGGGTGATTCAAACCCCAATAAAAGAAGAGTTAGAGGTCCCACTTTAATGACACAAATTGACAAAGTTCATCAAACAGGTGAAAAGATAAAGGTCGAGTTTAATGCAAGAACCTATGAATGTATTGGTGTTGGTAAAAATGCTACACATTTCAAGAGTTATATAGCATCTCTTGCTCGACAGTATTGTAGCATTGTGAAAAATGATTGGAAAGAAGTAGATGAAGGCGTAAAAGATGCTATTTGGACTGATATTCAGGTATTTTAAATACAATACTTTATTATATTTTATAATCATATACTAATTAACAACATATGACATATACTACATTTGTAGGCTCATTTTACTATTCTAGAATGTAAAGATCCAAAGAAGGATAGGTTGAAGAAAGAATGGATTAAATATGCGGGAGAGCAATGGAGAGGTTTTAAGACACAACTCACAGATAGATATATTCATCATCCCATAGAAAATGATCCTCCTCCATATGTCAAGTATAACTTTATTATAGAAGACGCCTGGAAAGAGTTTCTCAAGATTCGAGATACCCCTAAATTTAAGGTTAGTAGGAGTTATATGTTTTTGTGTGCATAACATTTTTATTATATTTAGTGATTAATTACTTGTTTGAGTTTATAATAGGAAAAAAGTCAGAAGGGTAAGGATAATGTGGCCAAGAATTTATACCCATATGTATTGTCTCGTGGAGGGTATCGCTTACTTGAGGAGAAAATTATGAAAGAAAAGTCATCATCTAGAGATAATTCCACATTAGATGATAATGATAGTCCATCTCCACCATCACGCCATGAGTTATGGAAGAGAGCACGACAAAAGAAAGGAGGAGAATACACATCAAAATCTACACAAGAGGTTGCTGAAAAAATTGTAAGTAAACAATAAAAAATTATTCAAGTATCATTATATTTGTGATTGATTAATTGATGTTTTTGCATTTTGTAGGATTCTCTTGTTCAAGAAGCTGAAAAAGGTGCAATTGTTCCAGATGGACGTAACGATATCTTATCATTAGCCATTGGAACATCTGAGCATGGAGGTCGTGTTCGTGGTGTTGGAAAACACCATAAACAAAGCACTTACTTTGGAAGAAAAAGTCAACATATCGACGTAAATGAACAACTTGCAATATTGGAAACAAAACTTAGAGTTGAACTTGAAGAAAAGTTGGTTGAAGAGTGTAAGATGTTTCAGCAATCATTAATGGAGACACTTAAGTCTATGGGTTTATCACAAAGCACAGGTGATATTAAATGCATTCAAAAATTGGAAATTATCGATGGAAGCGGAAAAGGAAGTTGTTCAGCTGCAAAGGGAAGCACAAAAGAGAGCACAAAAGACGTGGAAGTTGATGATGTTCAGAGATTGTTACTCATGGTTTTGAAATTGGATGATAACCATTTGGCAATACAATTAAGTCATTGTGCGAGTGTCTCTAATTTTTATGTTTCAGCTAAATGTATCAGAGAGTTATTGGTCGGTTTAGGTCATTGGCTTGACGTGTCTATTCTGCAAATTTAGTGCACGTAAGTACATTTTATTGTTTTATTAAAGTCAATCTCTATTAATATGTTATATCTCTCATCACTTTGATTCTAATGTTAATTTTAAAATTATTCAGGTATATTCATCGTGTTTGTCTTGAGAATTCCATTTCAGAATTATATGGATTTATGGACCCTGCTAGGTGTATTTATAATGATAATGTAGCGAAATCTCAAGAAGATGTTAAAAATTACGTGCTAGAAAAGTTACGTGATGAAAACAGAGCGTGCCACTTACTACCATTAATTCATGGGTAAGAATTTTTATGAAATTGTGTTTTATATTATTTAATTTTGATAACATATATATTTTATGCGACTTTTCTGTTTCCACACACACGTACAGGAGACATTGGCAATCAATAGTCATGTGTCCAAGAGACAATTTAGTTGTCGTATTTTGTTCACTTCATCGGGAAATTGACCAGAACACGGAGAAAATTATTACAAAGTAAGTTTATATCTTTCATGTGACTTTCCTTGACAACTAATAGTTATGTGATTTTTCATTGGCGAGTATATTTAGTTATGTGATGTTTATATATTTCTGTATTAGTTCTTTTGGGATTCATCAAATGGAAAATGGAAATAGAAAAAAGACTACATGGCTTCATCCCAATGTAAGTGTGATGTAAATTGTAATTCTATAGTTAAATTTATGATAAATATTCACTAATTATGTCATTCAATTGTAGACAAGGCAACAACATAACTCTAATGATTGTGGATACTATGTGATGAAAAATATGTTGGATATTGTCTCTGCTAATATAACCGAGAATTGGATGCAGGTACTAAAAATAACTTTACTTTGTTATTTACTTTTTGTTTTTCGACTTAATATGAATTTTTAAAAAATAACTCTATATTGTTATATTTATGTATTATAGGTATTTGATGACCCAACAGAATTAACACCAGATGATTTGTATGATTTGCGACTTCGTTGGGCAAAATGTTTCTTTGAGTTACATGGAACTTAAGTTTATCTTGGTGAGTTTTATATAATTGTATAAGTTGTGGTTTTTGCACAATACATGTGGTTTTTGCTCATGTGTTGAGTTTCTTGATTTTTTTTGCTGATGTTAATTGTTATTATTTATTGTCAGGCAATATGATTTTGGTGTTGTCTACCGAAGATTTTATATTGGTAATTCAAGTTTGGAAACTTAGAAATAGTTGAATATTTTTGTATATGTATATTTTGTGAATATTATGTAATTGTAAGTTTTGAAAAAGACTTATAAATAGTTGAATATTGTTTTATATTTTGTGAAGAATTTGTAATTGTAAGTTTGTTTGTTGTAATACAATACAAGTTTGCAATACAATTGTTCAATTTGTAAGTTTGTTGTGAAAAATATGAAAACATCGACCTAAATATGATATATGTCATGTTGGAAAGCTATGAAATCTATATAGCGACATAAATATAGTCTGTTTGATATTGGAAAAATTTGAAAAAATGGGTACAAATTATATTTGTATAGGGAAACCCAGAAAATAAATAATCTATCCCAAAAAATTTTCATACATTTTACATCGGTTATTAGTAAAAACTGATGTAAAAACTTTCAAAAAGGGACTTTTTACATCGGTTGGGGATAATAACCGATGTAAAAAGTCGCGTCACTGGGGACTTTTTACATCGGGTATTACTTCCAACCGATGTAAAAAACTGGATCAATTTTTTAAAAAAATGTGCATAATAACTGTTTCTTACATCGGTTCATATATTAAAACCGATGTAAAAAAGGTACTTTTTACATCGGGTATTACTTCCAACCGATGTAAAAAACTGGATCAATTTTTTAAAAAATGTGCATACTAACAGGTTATTACATCGGTTCTGATATTATAACCGATGTAAAAAAGGGACTTTTTACATCGGTCCCAGAACCGATGTAAAAAGTCCCTGATTTACTATATCTCCTGACTTTACATCGGACCCAAAACGGATGTAAAAAGTCAATTTCACCCGATGTAAAAAGTCATTTCTGCACTAGTGTTCTTCTCCATCACCAAAATTTAGGTTACTTTATTACTAAGAAACTAAGTTAAAAGACTATTAATTAATGACACATATTTCATATACATTGGTAATAATTAAAATTATATAACGAGGCTCGATAATATATTTATTCACCATACTCATATGGTATCATGGTATAATAATTGTAAATAATTTCAATATTTTACTTCTTCTCCATCACCAAATTTTAGGTTACTTGATCACTAACAAACTAAGTTAAAAGATAATTAATTAATGATACATATTTCATATACATTGGTAATAATTCAAATTATATAACAAGGCTCGATAATTTATTTATTCACCATATTCACGTTGTGTTATGGTATAATAGATGTAAACAATTTCGATATTTTTCTTCTTCTCTATCACCAAAATTTAGGTTACTTCATCACTAAGAAACTTAGTTAAAAGATTATTAATTACTGACACATATTTCATATACTTTGGTAATAATTCAAATTATATAATGAGGTTCGATAGTATATTTATTCACCATACTCATATGGTATTATGGTATAATAATTGTAAACAATTTCAATATTTTACTTCTTCTCCATCACCAAATTTTAGGTTACTTCATCACCAAGAAAATAAGTTAAAAGTCAATTAATTAATGACACATATTTTATATACATTGGTAATGATTAATATTATATAACAAGGCTCGATAGTATATTTGTTCACCATATTCACATTGTGTTATGGTATAATAGATATAAACAATTTCAATATTTTTCTTCTTCTCCATCACCAAATTTCAGGTTACTTCTTCACTAAGACACTAAGTTAAAAGACCATTAATTAATAGCACATATTTCATATGCATTGGTAATAATTCTATTTATTTAATGAGGCTCGATAGTATATTTATTCGCCATACTCATATGATATTATGGTATAATAAATGTAAATAATTTCAATATTTTTCTTATTCTGTATCACCAAATTTTAGGTTACTTCTTCACTAAAAAACTAAGTTAAAAGACTATAAATTTATTAAACATATTTCTTATACATTGGTAATAATTCAAATTATATAATGAGACTCAATAGTATATTTATTCACCATACTCATATGGTATTATGATATAATAATTGTAAATAATTTTAATATTTTACTTCTTCTCTATCACCAAATTCTAGGTTACTTCATCATTAAGAAACTAAGTTAAAAGACTATTTATTAATGAAACATATTTCATATACATTGGTAATAATTCAAATTATATAATGAGGCTCGATAGTATATTTATTCACCATATTCATTTGGTATTCTGGTATAATAGTTGTAAGCAATTTCAATATTTTTCTTCTTCTCGATCATCAAATTTTAGGTTACTTCTTCACTAAGAAACTAAGTTAAAAGACAGTTACTTATGACATATATTTTATATACATTGATAATAATTAAAATTATATAATGAGGCTTGATAGCATATTTATTCACCATATTCATATGGTATTCTGGTATAATAGTTGTAAACAATTTCAATATTTTTCTTCTTCTCCATCACCAAATTTTAGGTTACTTCATTACTATGAAACTAAGTAAAAAGAATATTATATAATGACACATATTCCATATACATTGGTAATAATTCAAATTATATAACAAGGCTCGATAGTTTATTTGTTCACCATATTCACATTGTGTTATGGTATAATAGATGTAAATAATTTCAATATTTTTCTTTTTCTCCATCACCAAATTTTAGGTTACTTCATCAATAAGAAACTAATTTAAAAGACTTTTAATTAGTGACGCATATTTCATATACATTGTTAATAATAAAAATTATATAACCAGGCTCGATACTATATTTGTTCGCCATATTCATATGGTATTCTGGTATAATAGTTGTAAACAATTTCAATATTTTTCTTTTTCTCCATCACCAAAATTTAGCTTACTTCATCCTTAAGAAACTAAGTTAAATGACTTTTAATTAGTGACACATATTTCATATACAATGGTAATAATTCAAATTATATTACAAGGCTCGATAGTTTATTTATTCACCATGTTCACATTGGGTTATGGTATAATAGATGTAAACAATTTCGATATTCTTCTTCTTCTCTATCACCAAAATTTAGGTTACTTCATCACTAAGAAATTTAGTTAAAAGACTATTAATTAATGACACATATTTCATATACATTGGTAATGATTCAAATTATATAATGAAGCTTGATAGTATATTTATTCACCATACTCATATGGTATTATGGAATAATAATTGTAAATAATTTCATATTTTACTTCTTCTCCATCACCAAATTTTAGGTTACTTCATCACCAAGAAACTAAGTTACAAGACTATTAAATAATGACACATATTTCATATACATTGGTAGTAATTCAAATTATATAACGAGACACGATAGTATATTTGTTCACCATATTCACATTGTATTATGGTATAATGATGTAAACAATTTCAATATTTTTCTTCTTCTCCATCACCAAAATTTAGGTTACTTTATTACTAAGAAACTAAGTTAAAAGACTATTAATTAATGACACATATTTCATATACATTGGTAATAATTAAAATTATATAATGAGGCTCGATAATATATTTATTCACCATACTCATATGGTATCATGGTATAATAATTGTAAACAATTTCAATATTTTACTTCTTCTCCATCACCAAATTTTAGGTTACTTCATCACTAACAAACTAAGTTAAAAGATAATTAATTAATGATACATATTTCATATACATTGGTAATAATTCAAATTATATAACAAGGCTCGATAGTTTATTTATTCACCATATTCACGTTGTGCTATGGTATAATAGATATAAACAATTTCAATATTTTTCTTCTTCTCCATCACCGAATTTCAGGTTACTTCTTCACTCAGACACTAAGTTAAAAGACCATTAATAAATAGCACATATTTCATATGCATTAATAATAATTCTAATTATTTAATGAGGCTCGATAGTATATTTATTCTCCATACTCATATGATATTATGGTATAATAGATGTAAATAATTTCAATATTTTTATTCTTCTCTATCACCAAATTTTAGGTTACTTCTTCACTAAAAAACTAGTTTAAACGACTATTAATTAATGAAACATATTTCATATACATTGGTAATAATTCAAATTATAAAATGAGACCCAATAGTATATTTATGTACCATACTCATATGGTATTATGGTATAATAATTTTAAATAATTATAATATTTTACTTCTTCTCTATCACCAAATTCTAGGTTACTTCCTCACTAAGAAACTAAGTTATAAGACTATTTATTAATGAAATATATTTCATATACATTGGTAATAATTCAAATTATATAATGAGGCTCGATAGTATATTTATTCACCATACTTATATGGTATTATGGTAAAATAGAAGTAAAAAATTTCAATATTTTTCTTCTTCTCCACCATTAAATTTTAGGTTATTTCTTCACTAAGAGACTAAGTTAAAAGACAATTACTTAACGGTACATATTTCATATACATTGATAATAATTTAAAGTATAAAATGAGGCTAGATAGCATATTTATTCATCATACTCATATGGTATTCTGGTATAATAGTTGTAAACAATTTCAATATTTTTCTTCTTCCCGATCATCAAATTTTTGGTTACTTCTTCACTAAGAAACTAAGTTAAAAGACGGTTACTTAATGACACATATTTTATATACATTGATGATAATTCAAATTATATGATGAGGCTTGATAGCATATTTATTCACCATATTCATATGGTATTCTGATATAATAGTTGTAAACAATTTCAATATTTTTCTTCTTCTCCATCACCAAATTTTAGGTTACTTCATCACTAAGAAACTAAGTTAAAAGACCATTAAATAAAGACACATATTTCATATACATTGTTAATAACTCAAATTATATAACAAGGCTCAATAGTTTATTTGTTCACCATATTCACATTGTGTTATGGTATAATAGATAAAAACGATTTCAACATTTTCCTTCTTCTCCATCACCAAAATTTAGGTTACTTCATCACTAAGAAACTAAGTTAAAAGACTTTTAATTAGTGACACATATTACATACACATTGGTAATAATTCAAATTATATTAATGAGGCTCGATAATATATTTATTCACCATACTCATATGGTATTAAGGTATAATAATTGTAAACAATTTCAATATTTTACTTCTTCCCCATCACCAAATTTTATGTTACTTCATCTCTAAGAAACTAAGTTAAAACACTATTAAATAATGACACATACTTCATATACATTGGTAATAATTCAAATTATATAATGAGGCTCGATAGTATATTTATTCATCATACTCATATGTAATTATGGTATAATAATTGTGAACAATTTCAATATTTTATTTCTTCTCTATCACCAAATTTCAGGTTACTTCATCACTAAGAAACTAAGTTAAAAGACTATTAACAATTGAAACATATTTCATATACATCGGTAATAATTCAATTTATATAATGAGGCTCGATAGTATATTTATTCACCATACTCATATGGTATTATGGTAAAATAATTTTAAACAATTTCAATATTTTACTTCTTCTCCATCACCAAATTTTAGGTTACTTCATCACTAAGAAACTAAGTTAAAACACTATTTATTAAAGAAACATATTTCATGTACATTGGTAATAATTCAAATTATATAATGAGGCTCGATAGTATATGTATTCACCATACTCATATGGTATTATGGTATAATAATTGTAAACAATTTCAATATTTTTATTCTTCTCTATCACCAAATTTTAGGTTACTTCTTCACTAAAAAACAAAGTTAAAAGACTATTAATTAATGAAACATATTTCATATATATTGGTAATAATTCAAATTATATAATGAAACTCAATAGTATATTTATTCACCATACTCATATGGTATTATCGGTATAACAATTGTAAATAATTTTAATATTTTACTTCTTCTCTATCACCAAATTCTAGGTTACCTCATCACTAAGAAACTAAGTTAAAAGACTATTTATTAATGAAACATATTTCATATACATTGGTAATAATTCAAATTATATAATGAGGCTCGATAGTATATTTATTCACCATACTTATATGGTATTATGGTAAAATAGAAGTAAACAATTTCAATATTTTTCTTCTTCTGCATCATTAAATTTTAGGTTATTTCTTCACTAAGAGACTAAGTTACAAGACGATTACTTAAAGGTACATATTTCATATAAATTGATAATAATTTAAAGTATACAATGAGGCTAGATAGCATATTTATTCATCATACTCATATGGTATTCTGGTATAATAGTTGTAAATAATTTCAATATTTTTCTTCTTCTCGATCATCAAATTTTTGGGTACTTCTTCACTAAGAAACTAAGTTAAAAGACGGTTACTTAATGACACATATTTTATATACATTGATGATAACTCAAATTATATAATGAGGCTTCATAGCATATTTATTCACCATATTGTTTACAGTGATTTCTGGTAAACAACTGCTAGTCCTCCAAACTATCAAATAATCTTAATGACTGTTATTTAATCTCTCTGGTAACTTGCAGGATCGACTAGATTGATCCTAGGATGTATTGGTTATTTGGATAATTCTCATTATAGAACTGATATTCATGGTTGGTATTTAGAATGTTGTGTAGGTGTTTAACTTACTTCGATTAATCTATTAAAGATCTAAAGGCGTGATCAAGTAAATGCGTGCGAAACTAAATTGCATGAATAAAGTTCAATTGTAAAGACATGTAAAAACTGCAGAAAAGACAAGTAAATGACTTCGAAATATAAAAGCATGTAATGTAAAAGCGTTTCTGGAATGTAAAAGATTCGAGATATGAAGAAAGCGTTTAAATGCAAGAAATCAGTAAAATAACTTTAAATGAAAAAGGTATTCGAATGATAAAAGCATGAAGATAAAGGCATGAAATATACAAAAGTTTCTGAAATGTAAAGGATTTGAAATGGAAAGAAAACATTTAAATGTAACACATCAGTAAAAAGACTTCGAATGAAAATATTTTAATGTAAAGGCTTTTGAATGATATTGACATGAAGATAGAGGAAAAGACTGGAAATGATAAAGAGTTTTATTGAATCATAAACATTTGGTGTTATCATACGTACATTGTTCGTGCATTCGTTTCCCTAGCCATGTGGTATTTTGAATGTTTACTGAATTTTTGTACAATAGATATGACACACGAAATCCTAATGCTAAGACTTCTATTTAACTACTTCGAACATAACGGTCTTACTATAAGATCCTGCCACGTTCAGAACATGCAAAGCAATTCCCTCCTCTAGC
Organism: Vicia faba; assembly: GCA_948472305.1. Taxonomy (NCBI): domain Eukaryota; kingdom Viridiplantae; phylum Streptophyta; class Magnoliopsida; order Fabales; family Fabaceae; genus Vicia; species Vicia faba. The sequence continues at coordinate 272,059,253 of OX451738.1, read as the reverse complement.
TTCCACGCGTCTTCGAATGCTCCAGCGCATATATTTTAAATTTTGAACATCCCGCTTGCGTTTGAATTTCAAATGTTTTGGCACTCTTCGTTTCGAACTCATTTTTTGGACACAGCCTTGCTACCATTTCGAGACTTCTTTGAATATATCCCCATAACTGTCACTTGAAGCTCAGAGTTTTGACATGCCCATTCGAAGCACTGCTTCTAACATTTCGAAACATGACATCTTGCTTTATTCCAATCGAAACATCCAACTTGCTTCGCTTCGAACAATATCATCAAAATCTTCAGCCAATAAAATGCCCCTTTAAAATATGTATTTTGATTCCTTTGAGAAATACTTATTTTAAACATATACACAAGATTTTGATGCGACCTTTGAATCATCGTAATATTTATTGCATATGACTCCAGTCACGTCAATCATGACGCTTTTCAGATTCCTTAACCGCCTTGAACCATTTCACAGCATGGTGCAGTTACAAAACAATGATTATTATTTAATCACGCCTATTACCAATATTAACTTTTACGCCACCTCCTTCTCAATCCAACCCACGACTACCACGTATTCCAATCTTACTAAGTGGGTGCTTAAACTTCCACACTATAAAAACCCATCAACTTAGTCTTTTGCTTTTCTTCCCACATTCTGAATCTTTTCTTCCTCTCTTCTCACCGAAAACCTAAAATTTCCAACACTCTTCAAACAATGTCTTCTTCAACATCATCTCAATTGAAAAAAGCTTCCAAAAAGAAAGGAAAGAACACAGGAACCATAATGGAAAGCAAGGTTGGCACCTATCAAGGTCAATCTTTTCTTATTCCTCAGATGATCTCAAAAGAGAAGGAAATGCTCTACGCATCCCAGGTACTAATTCCTACTAACGCCGCTGGCAAGAGGTTAGCTTTAATGGGCCCTCTTACAATCTTTGAAATCTTAAAAGATACCAGAAAATTTTTCCCTGTTTGTTATAATTTTAAACCTTTGTTTAATAAAATGGATACCCCCAAGACAGGGGAGTCTTCTGATTTGACCACCGTGGAAACTCCAATCATTCCCCCTAAGGACCCTTTTGTGCTAGATTATGTGAAGAGTAACTTCAAACCATTTCGATCCTGCCCCACCTCTGACACAGTCTACCACAACTGGATTACTAAAGTAGAAGCGAAGAAATCCCAACAATGGGAGGAATTAGGCATTTACAACTTGATTAAACTATCGAAACCAGGCTTTACCTATAGCCACCCATTATTATTCGCGTCCTTATATTTCTGGGACAGTACTTACAATACCTTCCATCTCCTTGGTGGAATGATTACACCCACCTTTTTTGACATAGCAGCCATTACTGGGTTATCACCAATAGGAGAAACCTACACTCCTGACAATGAAGAGCATTCGAGTATCATTGACTTCGAAGTCAAGTTAGCTAGCTTTTCAAAGTTCATCAGCCACTATCACACTGAAGGAGACAGTGTGTCAGATGTGGAACACATTGCTTTCCTTACCTTATGGTTATCAAGGTATGTCTTTTGCAGCAGGTCCCTACAGGTAGCCAGCAGGTTTATTCCTCTAGCTAGAGATTTACATGAGAATCGGAGGGTATGTTTAGGCGAACTGCTACTTGTTGATCTTTACGAAAGTTTAAGATCAGCTGTCTCGAGTTTGAAATCCCACACCTCCAAAAACATCCTGCTAGCTGGCCCCTTCTGGTTACTCCAGTTATGGCTTAATGCCATGTTTGAACCTTCACTATCAACTGCCAACACTATTGTTGAACAGGATCCAGAAATAGCGGATAGAATCATCGAAGGAACTAGGCTGCGAAGACTTACCCCAAACGATGATAAGGATGACTTCAAAGTTCTCTTTTCCAAATACATAATGATCTTCTCCAAGAGACACAAATTTGAAGAGACCATGGCGCCTTTTGCCTCAAGGACTCATGGACCATCGTGGTTCACCATGGCTCTCTCAGAAGCAATCAAAAGCAAAGAAATTCAAGATGCTTGGAAAGCCTTTTTGCTTCCCAGATTAATCTCCTCACGAATTTCTCCTGCTAAGAATCAAATCTTCCTTTTCGCTTATCAACCCAACTTCGTTTCGAGATAATTTGGCTTGTGCCAACTAATCCCTGAACCCCTATTCCAAACAGAAAGTGCCATCACCTCTAGGCGAACCTTCAAGGCAAGAGAAGCCAAACTACAACAGGAACAATACCAAGGCTTCGCCCATTTTGAACTAATATCTTTCGAACCTACACACCTCACAGCAAAGGGTTTTCTGGAATGGTGGACAAAGTTCTATCAGACTTATATGTTCGATACTCTCTCTATTCAACAGAAACTAATTGATGCGTTCGATGTGCAGGTACAATCCAAGAAAGGTATGTTCACTCATGCCAAAGAGATTAGGGCTTTTCAAAATTATTTCGAAACTACTTATGATCCCACACACTTGGAATCCACTGTGCATCAAGCGGCTGAGACCTTGAAGGAAAAATTCAAAGAAAAAATTTCTAAGTTAAAACATCCTTCAGGGTTGTCACCTCAGGATAGGTATAGGTTGGCATTCGAAATGCATCCACCTAAATTTCCTAGATTACCTACCTCAGAACTGGCTCTGGCTTGGTTTCCTCCATACCCTTGGTGGTTCACTTGCAAAGAAATGTTCAAATATCTTCAAAAGAAACCAAAGTCATCTGAGACTATGACATGGGCTCAACATTGGCTCCACGATTTCCCAGGACATCTTCGCTATGACCTTTCTGCCATGTCGATTAAATCTGATTAAGGCGCAGGTGTGAATGCTTGGGAAAATCCCAAATGTTTCTCACTTTCTACATTTTTAACTTTTGCCTTAATTGTTTCGATTTTCAGCCATCAGGATAAAGACTGTTGCTTCAAAGTCAAAAGAGGGAAGCGCCTCCCAAACCTCTGTCAAAACCATTGATAATGTGACTCTATCCAAACCAACAACAACTGCTGCAACAACAACAACAACAACACCAGTAATAACCAGTGCTCCAACTCCACAGGTAGACAATTAGCCTTGATGTTTCGAATACACTAATATTTTATGATTTGTATCTAACTCATGTTTAAATCTTTTCAGACTAACAAACTCCCGCCAACCACTCCAAAGAAAAGAAAAACAAACACTACTGGGAAGGATCCCAATGCTGGAGGGAATTCACCCACTACTTCGAAGAAGAAGCAAAAGAAGGAATTTTCCAAAAGTGTTGTACCAACTAGTATCTCTGGACTCGATTCCAGAGATGCTGCTCCCTCAACTAAATCCAAAAATCCACCTTCGACCTCCAACGTAATGTTGGAACGTATAGCTAGCAACCTCTCTTCTGAGAGTCCACAAGTAAATTGAACTCTAATCTTTGACAAAATAATTATTCATTACCTTGGTGCATGCTCTTAATATTCTTTGCCTCTGTAAGACATTTTGAATCCAGCTCTCACCACTTCGACTTCCCCATCGAAAACTGCTGCTCCCATCAACTCTTCTCCTCAAGGGGACTCCATCAACCTTGTGGAGAACAAAGGGTCCTCCAATATGGCGGTTCTGACTGGAGCTTCAGAGCAGCAAGATGACCAGAGCACTTCTCCCCCTCTAAAAGAAACAAATGAAGCAACGCTTCATGAATCTGCAGAGACTTTACAAAAGACTTCTCTTCAAAAGTCCCCTCTTGAAACCCTTCAAGAGGATCCAAAGGACACTCACGCTGCAGGAGAGAAAGCTGATTCTGATCAAGGAAACGAAGAATCCGCAGAGGAAGGGTCTGAGGAAGAAGATGCCAACGATGGTTTGACTGCTGGGACAGAGTCAGATGCAAATAGCAGTGAAAACGACGATATCGAAGTGGTGGACCTGGATGATAATGAAGAAGGCAATGAGCGGGAAACGAGTGAAGGTGACGGTGACGCGACCAATAAACCCATGGAAGTCGAAATGGATGTGACTCCCTTGCGCGTGGAACTTCCTCAACCGTCTCTATCCCGAATGACTGAAGAGGAGCTTGCTTTCTTTAGACGAAATGACCCAATTGGGTACATGAAGGCGAAGCTAGCTCAAAGGGATATTCCACCTGCTAGGGCTGGTACCAGTTCGACTAGCCATCCGTTGCCCACAGATGATAGAATTGTACTTATTAACAGGATTAGGAGAATAATTCTTGATGTGGATTTGTTCAAAGTGCTCAAACAAGATAGCACAGCTTGCTACACTATGAAGGAGCTACTTACAAAAGTCAACCTTGCTACCTGTTCTTTGCCAGTTAGCACTATCTTGTTCGATCTTCAATCTCTGCTAGACAACGTGACTGGGTGCCTTCTCCAAGATGAATTTGCTGCCAGAAAGGTCCAAGAAAAACGAACTGCAATGGATGCTGCTTATGAGCATGCTTCGAAACTCTCTCAAGAAGCTAAGGATCAAGCCATGCATCTAAAGCAAGCAAAAATTGACTATGAAGCTCGAGCTGAGTCCATCCTTCTCTGGGAAAGGCAAATTCAGGAACTTCAACAGAAGGTTAAGGAGGCTCAAGAACAACAATTAGCCTACGAAACCAATACTGCTGGCAACCAATTCGAAGAGCTCCTCAACAAAGGGCTTGCAGAAATGGAAACCGCAGAACAACTCAAGGGAGAAGTGGATACCTTAGAGGGAGCAAGACGTTTTACTCAACAAAGGCTTGAGTATTTTCGAAGTACCTTTAACAGATTGAAGAATAATGTCTACTTTTAAATCTTAGTGTTGATTAGTTTTGAAATTTGGTTTTTGTCTGTAACATCTGAACAACGCCATTTTGGAAATCCCATATTACCATTTTGGCATTCCTATGATACTTTGATTACGTTGTTATTATTCGAATCTCCTGCAGGCGTGGCTTATATCTCTTTAAATATTTCCCATTTACCTTTAGGATACGTTTATCATTCGTCAATTCTTCGATTTCGTATGCATTGTTTGAAAACATTTTTACTATTCGAAAAGGTCCTTCCCAATGAAGTGACCATTTACCTAACGTTTTATTCTTCTTGTCCATGGGCAATATGACTTTCCAGACTAAGTCATTAATAGTGAATGCTTTTCCTTTCACCCTTTTGTTATATGCCCTGGCCACCCTTTCCTTTTGTCTCATCAAGATTTCCAATGCATGCAATCTAACTTCGTCCAACTCAACTAACTCATTCATCATCATCTCCCAATATAATGCAGCTGGAATTTCGTTTTGTCTTTGAATTCGAACTGATTGTAGGTGAATTTCTACTGGCAGAACTGCATCATGATCAAATGTGAGTTGGAAAGGTGTGGTGTTAGTAGCTTCTTTTAGGAGATGTTCTACAAGCCCATAGTATTTGGTCCAAAGTTTTGTGCCAGTTCCTTGTCTTTTTACCAATATGTTTCTTGATTAACCCTATTATCACTTTATTAGCTACTTCGACCTGACCATTTGCTTGAGCATAATATGGCGTTGATGTTAGTAATCTAAACTCCATTTCTTGAGCAAACTCTTGCATCTTCCTACCAGTAAACACAGAACCTTGATCTGTGGTTATGCTTTCTGGCAATCCAAACCTATAGATAATTTGTTTCTGTATGAACTCAATAATAGCCTCTTGATCAGCAACTATCAATGGTATTGCTTCGATCCACTTGGTAAAATAATCTATTCCTACCAAGATATATTTGTCCTTTAGACGAAGCAGGATTTATTTCTCCTATTAAATCCAATGCCCATCCTCTAAAGGGCCATGGTTTAATGATTGAATGCAACTCACTTGCAGGGGCATTTTGAATCCCTGCATGTTTCTGACATTCTTCATAACCTTTAGCAAAGTCTATACAATCTTTGAGCATGCTGGGCCAATACATGCCATATCGAAATAACAACCATTTCATTTTATGACCTGCTTGATGTGCCCCACATGCCCCATTATGGACTTCTGACAATGCTAAGTATGCCTCACTTTCTCCTAGGCATTTCAGTAATACGCCTTCTTGGGTCTTTTTGAATAATTCGTTTCCCATGAGTACATATGACAATGCTCTATATTTTATCTTCCTATCAACATTCGAAGTTGGATTTGTTAAATAGCTCACAAGTGGACTTCGCCAATCTTCATCTGATAAAGTGTTTATGGCTAATATTTCGAATCCCTATTTCTCAGTATAACCCAATTTCATACTCTCTAGATCTGATGGTACGAATCTAGTAGCCATAACTCTACCTCTTAATTCAACCAGATCCTCAAAGTTTTTGGCAGAAACTTTATAACCTGAAGCCAATTGTGCTAAGTCATTTGCTTCTTGGTTTTCTATTCTTGGTATATGTTGAATATCCATGTATTCAAATTTTCTAAGTAGCCTGTTAACTATGACGAAGTATATCATCAGATTTTCCTTTATGCATTTATACTCCTTTGTTACTTGCTTGACCACTAACTCTGAGTCTCCTTTAATTTCGACTCTAGTTGCCCCCAATTCCAACAAAGCTTCAAGTCCAACAATAAGCGCTTCGTACTCAGCTTCGTTGTTCTAACAACGAGGACCATCTAATTTATACTTGAATTTTGTTGGAATTCCTTCAGGAGAAATTATGAGGACTCCAACACCACTACCATTCCTGTGGGTCGAACCATCAAAGTATAATTTCCATGGTTGCAATTCAACATAACTCATGACAGTCTGTTCAACCAATGAATGGTCCACAATGAAATCAGAATCACTTGGCCTTTCACAGCTTTTAAAGGCGTGAAAGTTAAAGAATATTCTGTTAAGGCTAAAGCCCATTTACCAACTCTGCTATGCATTATTGGTTTCGAAAGCATGTGTTTGATAACATCGAAATGAGATGAAACATAAACATCAACAGGCTTTATATAATACTTGAGTTTCATACAAGAAAAGTACAAACAGAGACATAGCTTTTCTATATTGCTATATCTAGTCTCTGCATCATTCAATACTCTACTTAAATAGTATATGGCTCTTTCGATGCCATTGCTATCTTCTTGGGTTAACATACTACCTATACTAACTTCAGAGGCAGATAAGTACAATCTCATGGGCTTTCCCCATGAAGGTGGAGACAAGATGGGAGGCTGAGAGAGATATCCTTTTATCTTGTCAAATGCCTCCTGATGGGCTTCGTTCCACTCGAAGGCCTGGCCTTGCTTCAAACGAAGCAACGAAGAAAAAGCTTGGGTTCTTCCACTAAGATTCGAAATGAACCTTCTGAGAAAGTTAATCTTCCCTAGTAAAGATTGCAGCTCCCTTTTTGACGTAGGTGCTTTCGTCTCCATTATGGCTTTGGTTTTATTTTTGTTGATCTCAATTCCTTTCTTGTGAACCACAAAGCCAAGGAAATCTCCAGCCTGCACAAAAAATGCACATTTAAGGGGATTCATCTTTAAGCCATGTTTTCTCATTCGTTCGAATGATTGGCTCAAATGATGCAAATGGGTTTCTGTAGATATAGATTTGATGACTATATCATCAATATACACCTGCATAAAAGTTTCAATGAAATCATGGAAAATCGAATTCATTGCCCTTTGATAAGTTGCCCCAGCGTTTTTTAAACCAAAAGGCATCACCACCCATTCGTAGGTGCCTAAGGCTCCTGGGCAACAAAATGCTGTCTTGGCAACATCTTCTTCAGCAATAAAAATCTGATTATACCCAGAGTATCCATCTAACATACTTAAATATTTGAATCCTGCAGCAGAGTCTACTAACATTTCTGCCACAGGCATGGAGTACTCATCTTTAGGGGTTGCAGTATTTAAATCCCTAAAATCTATGCAGATTCTCAAAGAACCATTTTTCTTAATAACAGGCACTATATTTGCTAACCATTCGACATACCTTGTGGTTCTGATGAATCTGCAACGCAGCAACCTTTCGATCTCAGCTTTGATCTTTGTGAGAACCGCTGGTGCGAATCTTCTAGGAGTTTGTTTGATGGGCTTCTTGCCATCCTTGATTGGAAGTCTGTGTTCCACTAACTCCCTCTTTAAACCAGGCATTTCGTCATAATCCCACGCGAAGCAATCTTTGTTTTTCTTGAGGACTTCGATCACTTCCTGCTTGAGGCCTGGGTTAAGTTTTGCACTTATGTAGGTTATTCTTTTCGTGTTATCATCCCCTAAGTTCACTTCTTCGAGCGGATCCTGCACCAACATTTTGGCACCTGAGTCTATGGGGTCCCTCTCGAAGCCTAAGGGTTCTTTATCATAGATGGCGTCCAGCCTTTGATCTATTTCAAGTTCCTCAAAGGGTGAGCCTTTCGAGCTACCCCCATTTATTTCGCTCATCTTTACAGCCAGTTTATTTATTTCAGCCTCTAAGGCCGCCTTTGATTCGTTTTCAGCCATATAGGCCGAAATCCTTTCAAAAAAGGAGGACTCAGTCATGAGTAAGGTTGTCGAATTCCCAGCCTGCTGGCCGTCTTTGTATAGTACCTTCGACTCCTTCATCTTCACTGATTATTCTTCTATCCCAATATATGCCATCATGGCGAAGGGTCATATAGTAGTGTGCGTTCCTGGTTTCGTTGATTTCATCATTTGGGACACACGGAGTAATCTTTGCCAGATGTTTGTCATAATTCCTCTTGTCAACTAAGTTGACTGCTGACATGAAGTAACTCTGGTCCGCTTCAATGTTTTCCACGATCCCATCTTCTCTCCATAAAACTAATCGTTGGTGCATTAACGAAGGAACTGCTCCTACGCCATGGATCCACTCTCTTCCAAGAAACAAGTTGTAGTTGGCCTTGGATTCGATCACCATGAACATGGTGGGCCTACAGCTTGAGCCTATCGTCAAGTCCAATTGAACCACCCCCAGTATTTTTCCTACTTTCCCTTCATAATTGGATAGAACCATGTTGTGTGGTTTGATGTCTCCTTCGCGTATTTCTAACCTTTTCAGCATGAAATGGGGTATTAAGTTGACTGCAGCGCCCCCATCCACTAGAACCTTATTTACGCCATGGGCATCAACCTTTGCCCGAATAAATAATGGCTTCAGATGATTCTTCATAGCTGGTTCTGGACGCTCGAAGAATGCATTCTGCTCCTCGACAGCTCCGTTATCCATCACGTAGTAGCACACAGGCCTATGCTTCATCAGATCTATGGTATCTTCTTCCTCATACTCGTCAATTTCAGTTTCCTGTCCAAACTCACAAGGAAGCACAGATACCACATTGCAATTGATATTGAACGAAGACTCCCCCTCTGATTCGAAGTTGTCTGTTAGCATATCTTCGTCCTCTTCTGGGCCTGGGGTGTATTCCTTTGATTAATTTGGTTGTTCTTCATAGAAGAGTCTCCTACTAACTGGGGGTTTGTCTTCAGTTTGATTTTTTGGTGTGGGTTTGTTGGTGCTAGATTCACCTTGGTTTTTTATTGAAGTTGCTCCTTTATTTGCCACAGCTTCCCTTTCAGCCTTTCGAATTCTCTATTTCCTTCGCCATTGAGATCTTGACATGGGGTTTATGCCTTTGTAATTCTCCAATCTCACTTCTTCCCTTTTCGCTATGTTGAACTGCCTTCTATATGTCATAGCATGGCGTGCGTTTCGTTCATTGTTTCTCCATTTGTCTTTGCCTTTGTCATTTCTGACTTGCAGCCATTTATCTGTTGGCACTTCAGCAGGAATTTTGAACGTCACTCTTCGAGCGCCCTTGGGATGAGGACTATCAGGCCTTCGTTGATTGTATTTGCTATCGAAACGTGGGCCCATCTGAACAGTCTCTTGGTGGTTCCAGCAAGGGGCGAAAGGGATTGTTTCGAAGGCTCTGGCCATGCTTTGATCATACACAGCATAATACCTTGGGCATATCAAGCATTTGGTTGCCCCTTTGTAACAGCGAAGCACAAATTCCAATAAACTTTCTCCAGCTTTAGGATAACACCTGAATAACTGCTTATCCTGGCGCCAGTTGTTGCCAGTTCGCGCCCTTTGTACCCTCTCGAAGTTTGCAGTGATTCTCTGGCTGCAGAGGATGCTGCACCTAGGGCATATTATCATTCCTGTATCTCCTTTGTGGCACATCATGAGGTAATCCTTAAGACGAGCATCCCCAGCATGATTATCCTCCATTTTATACTTCTCTTTTTCTAAGTATCTCTCCACCTCCTCCATTTCAGAACGAGGTCTCTCCATATCCACCATATTTACCTCAACATCCTCCCCCTTAGCGTCATCATCTCCTCATCCTGTAGGTTTTATATCTTCAATTTGGATTTTTGAACTCTCTGGGGCAGAATATTTAACCAAGTAGTCAAACTTTCCACTGGGCTCCCCTAAAGTATCCCGTATTTCTTTCTGAGGGGAAGTTGGCTTCGTGATTTGGACTTTCTCCAATTCCAGCCTCAGGCCTTCAGTAACCTGTGTCAACTCTTGGTTTTGGTTTTCCTGGCCTTCAGTAGCCTGGATTTCTTTTGCAACAGCTAAAGGTGCTGCTTCGATCGAAGTCTCTGGTTGCTTGTGGACGCCTTCAGTGACCCCTTTATTGACTTCGACTAACACCCATCTTTCATTTTCAGTACCTTTCTCTCCTACTGGAGCGTCACTTTGGTCAGCTTCCACCATGTCAATTTCCCCAATGCATGCAGGCTCGGAGTAATTGGTGTCTGCGACGTCCAAAGGATCTTCATCTACTTTCATTTTTGCTTTATCAGCGAACTTCAGTCTGCCATCTTTAATTGCATTCTGAATTAGGTCCCTGAAAAGAAAACACTGTGAGGTTTTGTGACCTAGGAAACTATGATACTTGCAAAATCCTCTTTTCTTCCTTTGATCTAAAGGAGGTATTTTTACATTTGATGGCACAATGAGTTGGCCATCTTTGACAAGTAAATCAAAAATCTCGTCACACTTAGTTACATCGAAGGTATAAACCTTCTTTGGGAATTTGTCACTTTTCTCATTTTCAACAATTTCTTTCCCTTTGGTGGGAACTAATAATTTGCAGGAGTAAGGTGGTGCCTGTTTTAATTCAGCGAGGTCGATGTCGACCTCTTCGAATTCGAATTCAGGATAATCTTTTGTTTCCTCAGCTCCAACATAGGAGGCCCTTTCTTTTTTGTTATTTTTAAAAACTCTGGCCTTTTCGGCCTTTAGCCTTTTGACCTGTCGAACCCTATCGGCTAATTGAGCCATATCCCTCAAGTATTGAGTGTCTAATTTCTTTCGAATAGAGTAATCCAGGCCGCCAGCAGCCATTTCGACTAACTCATGTTCAGGAACTACTGTAAAGCATCTAGATTTCAAGAGCCTGAATCTATTCAGATAATCATCTATGGGTTCAGTAAACTTCCTCTTGACACTGGCTAGTTCCTTCAGACTTATTTTAGATTGTCCCATGTAGAACTGTTCATGGAATAATCTCTCCAACAAAGCCCAAGTATCTATGGACCCAGGAGGTAAAGTGGTGAACCATGTGAAAGCGTTCTTAGTTAGGGAACTTGGGAAATATTTGATCATAAGGTCTTCATTATTGGCTATATCTCCTGCTTCGGTTAGATACCTAGATATATGTTCGACTGTTGACTCATTGGTATCCCCAGCAAACTTTGTAAACTTAGGGACTTTATATCCCCTTGGTAAATCAGTGTGCATTATGTAATCTAATATAGGAGAGGCATAATTTGGCCTTCGAATTCCTGTGTTGAGGCCATTCTGGGCCATGATTCTCTCTATCATGGTGGTTAAATTATTTTCTGCCAAGATGTTATCGTTTCGAATTCTGTGAACGACTGCATCAGCATCTTGATTTCGACCCACCATGACAACTCCTCTAGGCTGTTCTTCTCGAAACTCTGGGACTTCTAGCCTTTCGACCCTTGCCCCTGGTTCCATAATTTCCCTTTGTGGGCCTTCAATAATTGGGGCTTCTAACCTTTGTGCCCTTGCCCCCAAATTAACCTCCTCTCTGGCTGGTCTATAGGGTGGTTCGTTAGCAACTTGTTCTATGATAGGTACGTTTGCTCGAACTCCTGCCTGATTCTGCCTACGCCTTTCTGAGGGAGCGAAGAAGTCTGCTATTCGACTCATGTTATCTGCGTTTTCTCTGTTTGTCACAGTTACATTTTGTATTATTGGAGCAAAGATCTCCTGCATAGTTTGTGCTAATACTCCTATCATATTATGGTTACTGTCATCCATTAATTGCCTAAAGGCCAACTGATTTTCTGTGGTTAAGATAGGCATTGCACTATAACCCATTGATCCTTGGTTATTTGTCATAAATTGGTTTGCCCCAGACCCAGACCCTAATTGTGGTGATGAATTCGATGTGGAATTGTGTAAGCCTGCCATAAAAGATGTTGGCATTCCATAAGAGGAATTTCTGGTTCTATTACCATCGAAACCGGGTGGTCTAGTTAGTGGGGTGGCGAAATGGGTTTGTGTCCCTGGTGGTGGGACGAATCCCCCAGGATAACCAATGGTTCCAATATTTCCTAGGATCGAATTGTTGGTTGATATGCCACTTGTTCTATTAGTGGCTACACTACTGGTAGAAGATGCAACAGACTGTGCGTTCGAAGGGATCACATTAGATGTTCCCATCGAGGCGGAGATATTAGTGCATGTTGTATGTGGGATATTCTGTTCCCCTTGTTGATTGTCTGGATTAGACATCTTGTTCAAACGTTTTCTTCTGGGTAAGGGTTGGTTGCTATTGGTTATTTTACCACTTCTAAGGTTCATATAACAACAAACTTATCACTCAGAGAGTATTTCTACAATGGTTACGTCTCAACAATTTTTTACTTTGTTCTAAATTTCGTAATGACCAATGACGCGTCCCACCAGGTGTGCCAATTTGTTTACAGTGATTTCTGGTAAACAACCGCTAGTCCTCCAAACTATCAAATAATCTTAATGACTGTTATTTAATCTCTCTGGTAACTTGCAGGATCGACTAGATTGATCCTAGGATGTATTGGTCATTTGGATAATTCTTATTATAGAACTGATATTCATGGTTGGTATTTAGAATGTTGTGTAGGTGTTTAACTTACTTAGATTAATCTATTAAAGATCTAAAGGCGTGATCAAGTAAATGCGCGCGAAACTAAATTGCATGAATAAAGTTCAATTGTAAAGACATGTAAAAACTGCAGAAAAGACAAGTAAATGACTTCGAAATATAAAAGCATGTAATGTAAAAGCGTTTCTGGAATGTAAAAGATTCGAGATATGAAGAAAGCGTTTAAATGCAAGAAATCAGTAAAATGACTTTAAATGAAAAAGGTATTCGAATGATAAAAGCATGAAGATAAAGGCATGAAATATACAAAAGTTTCTGAAATGTAAAGGATTTGAAATGGAAAGAAAACATTTAAATGTAAGACATCAGTAAAAAGACTTCGAATGAAAATATTTTAATGTAAAGGCTTTTGAATGATATTGACATGAAGATAGAGGAAAAGACTGGAAATGATAAAGAGTTTTATTGAATCATAAACATTTGGTGTTATCATACATACATTGTTCGTGCATTCGTTTCCCTAGCCATGTGGTATTTTGAATGTTTACTGAATTTTTGTACAATAGATATGACACACGAAATCCTAATGCTAAGACTTCTATTTATACTACTTCGACCATAACGGTCTTACTATAAGATCCTGCCACGTTCAGAACATGCAAAGCACTGCCCTCCTCTAGCTTCCACGCGTCTTCGAATGCTCCAGCGCATATATTTTAAATTTCGAACATCCCGCTTGCGTTTGAATTTCAAATGTTTTGGCACTCTTCGTTTCGAACTCATTTCTTGGACACAACCTTGCTACCATTTCGATACTTCTTTGAATATATCCTCATAACTGTCACTCGAAGCTCAGAGTTTTGACATGCCCATTCGAAGCACTGCTTCTAACATTTCGAAACATGACATCTTGCTTTATTCCAATCGAAACATCCAACTTGCTTCGCTTCGAACAATATCATCAAAATCTTCAGCCAACACATATTCATATGGTTTCTGGTATAATAGTTGTAATCAATTTCAATATTTTTCTTCTTCTCCATCACAAAATTTTAGGTTACTTCATCACTAAGAAACTAAGTTAAAAGACCATTAAATAAAGACACATATTTCATATACATTATTAATAATTCAAATTATATAACAAGGCTCGATAGTTTATTTGTTCACCATATTCACATTGTGTTATGGTATAATAGATGAAAACGATTTCAATATTTTTCTTCTTCTCCATCACCAAAATTTAGGTTACTTCATCACTAAGAAACTAAGTTAAAAGACTTTTAATTAGTGACACATATTTCATACACATTGGTAATAATTCAAATTATATAATGAGGCTCGATAGTATATTTATTCACCATACTCATATGGTATTATGGTATAATATTTGTAAACAATTTCAATATTTTACTTCTTCCCCATCACCAAATTTTATGTTACTTCATCCCTAAGAAACTAAGTTAAAAGACTATTAAATAATGACACACATTTCATATACATTGGTAATAATTCAAATTCTATAATGAGGCTCAATAGTATATTTATTCAACATACTCATATGGTATTATGGTATAATAATTGTGAACAATTTCAATATTTTACTTCTTCTCTATCACCAAATTTCAGGTTACTTCATCATTAAGAAACTAAGTTAAAAGACTATTAACCAATGACACAGATTTCATATACATTGGTAATAATTCAATTTATATAATGAGGCTCGATGGTATATTTATTCACCATACTCATATGGTATTATGATAAAATAATTTTAAACAATTTCAATATTTTACTTCTTCTCCATCACCAAATTTTAGGTTACTTCATCACTAAGAAACTAAGTTAAAACACTATTTATTAATGAAACATATTTCATATACATTGGTAATAATTCAAATTATATAATGAGGCTCGATAGTATATTTATTCACCATACTCATATGGTATTATGGTATAATAGTTATAAACAATTTCAATATTTTACTTCTTCTCTATCACCAAATTTTAGGTTACTTCTTCACTAAAAAACAAAGTCAAAAGACTATTAATTAATGAAACATATTTCATATACATTGGTAATAATTCAAATTATATAATGAGACTCAATAGTATATTTATTCACCATACTCATATGGTATTATGGTATAATAATTGCAAATAATTTTAATATTTTACTTCTTCTCTATCACCAAATTCTAGGTTACTTCATCACTAAGAAACTAAGTTAAAAGACTATTTATTAATGAAACATGTTTCATATACATTGGTAATAATTCAAATTATATAATGAGGCTCGATAGTATATTTATTCACCATACTTATATGGTATTATAGTAAAATAGAAGTAAACAATTTCAATATTTTTCTTCTTCTCCATTATTAAATTTTAGGTTATTTCTTCACTAAGAGACTAAGTTAAAAGACGGTTACTTAACGGTACAAATTTCATATACATTGATAATAATTTAAAGTATACAATGAAACTAGATAACATATTTATTCATCATACTCATATGGTATTCTGGTATAATAGTTGTAAACAATTTCAATATTTTTTTTCTTCCCGATCATCAAATTTTTGGTTACTTATTCACTAAGAAACTAAGTTAAAGGACGGTTACTTAATGAAACAAATTTTATATACATTGATGATAATTCAAATTCTATAATGAGGCTTGATAGCATATTTATTTACCATATTCATATGGTATTATGGTATAATAGTTGTAAACAATTTCAATATTTTTCTTCTTCTTGATCATCAAATTTTTGGGTACTTCTTCACTAAGAAACTAAGTTAAAAGACAGTTACTTAATGACACATGTTGTACCCCAAAATTTTCCCTCCCATATTCTTCAAGATTTGCAAAGAGCAAGCTTCAAAATTCCCCAAGGGTTGCACAGTTCAAGGGCCTCCTAAACAGTCAAAAACTAGGGTTTTGGTTGTGACAAAGAAAAGAAAGTTTCCAAGGGTCCAATCAAGTCCCACATGCCTATAAACATGGTCAAGCATCCTCATGCCAAGTTTCAAGACTTACAGCACAAAATTGCACAGTCAAAAACCCTAATTGCACTACAGTCAACTGTAGGGGCAAAATGGTCATTTGACAGTCAAAAGTCCAAATTTTTGGTCAACATCTCATTTTAAAGCCACAAACATCATTTGATCAATGCTTGATCATGATTTTCAAAGCTTGGCTCAAAAAGTCTCAAAATGCAAAAGTTTCCATATTTGGACAGTTGAAAAAGTCAACTGTAACTTGACAAAGGCATAACTTCCACATGGATTATCAGAAAAATTCCATCCAAAGCTCATTTTGAAGAGAAAGACATTTCCTACAACTCCTCCTCACGCTCCAAGTCCAAGAAATACTCTCACAAAAAGTTATCAATTTCAACATTATAGGTCATTTTCAAAAGTCAACAAAAAGGGACTTTAAGTCAAATGCCATAACTTGAGATTGGTAACTCAAAATGACATGGGACCAAAGGCATTTGTTAGAGGACTTCAAGACCTTTCCAAAATGTCGAAGAACATGATCAAAGCTTAAAAATTGAGCAATATATGCCTTGTGGAAGTTGGGAAATGTTTGGGTATTTTGAAAAGTCAACTTTGCTTCAAATGTCTTAAAATTGCTAATGGGCCACATTTTCTTCCAAGAATCATCATCCAAAACATGTGCACGACCATTTGGCCCAAAGGGAAGTTATTCATCATTTTTATTTATTTATTTGAATTTTTAATTGCTAATAATTCATTTAATTAAAATAAATATGTGGAAAATACCAAAGCAAACTTTTTAAATCTTTTTATGCATGGAATAACCTCAAGATTTCGTGCATGATCTGATATGGAAAGAATCAAAGTGATTGGACATGATTGGTATCAAATATGCATGAAAAAGATTGAAAAATATATGCATGAAAATCAAATATCTTGTACATCAATGCAAAGGGTTTTGGATCCAATTTTCAACCCTAATCATTCCATTCATAAGCAGGATGCAAACCCTAGTGCTAATAACCTGAAGCTGCGCCCAAAGAGCCATAGACAATCTTGCATTTTTCAAGAAAACTCAAATACTGAAAACACGATTTCAGTTTGATTCAAAGGAAAATAATCATTCCATTGCATTCCTGAGACTCCAAGGAAGGTTTTCAGATCAAAACCATCCATTCTAACGCAAAGAAACGGTAGAACGATCGTGTCCTGTACAGGATTTTTTCCATATTCTTGCATCATGATTCATGCGTTATCTGCAATTTTTAACGTTTGGTTTATGTTATTTGGTTCATTCTGAAGCTAACCGTGCGTTTTAATTGAGTTTTTATGCATTGTACACGATTTTGCCATTGAAGCACGCTAGGGTTATTCAAGCTTCAAATTGGGCGTTTTTGCATGCTATAAAATTAGAACATTCCAGTGCCATGGCTAAACTCAGGAAGCTTGGACGAACATGACACACTAATCGCACCCAATTTATGTGGCAAGATGAGCTATTCGCTATTTTTAAAAAGGTGGCATTTTGGGGGGGTTTAAAACCCCCGCTAATTCTTTTTATATTTCAGGAAAAGTGCAAACGAGGAAGAAGAAGATTAGGTGGCAAAGCGTGATTGAGCCATTTGAATTCAGCGCGCGTTTTTGTATTTCTTAGGCCACTAACCAATTTTCTTTTATGTTATTTATTTTCCATTATATATTCAAAGCGCGTTCAACAGCTCCACTGGTCAGGCTTGGCATTGGTAACCTCTGGGACCTGGGTTCGAATCCCAGGTCCCCCTTTCTATTCCATATTATTTTTCTAATAATGCTTCTGTGCAGTTTCCCTCCAAACATCTACCATACGCCCACAATCACAGCTTGCCACGCATCCCATGATCCCAATCCAAAGGTCCAGATTTGAAGAAAATCCTAGGCCTCAGTCAATGCACGCACATGCTACCCTGGAAAGTCAACAAAAGGCCTCCAAAGATGGGCCAAAAATGCTAAATTATACCTCCCAATTGGGGACAGAACCCCCTAAGGTTTTGCAATTCTTTTCTTTTTTATTTTATTTGTTTCAATTATTTCTTTTTTAATTCTTTAAATTAATTTATTTTCATAAAACATAAAAATAATAAAAAATCAGAAAGTCATAAAAATAAAATATATTTCATTTAAACTTATTTTTGTAAATTAATTAGTTTTATTCTTAAACTTAATTTTAACATTTTTCAATAAACTTAAAATTTGTAGAATTAGGTTTTAATTACTTTAATTACTTTTTCTTTTTTTTTTCTCCTCACTAATAATTAATTATTTATTTTTGTAAATAAAAATTGCATTAATTAATTAGGTATAATTTTAGGTTAAATTTTAATGCTTTTCTTAATAAATAAAAATTGTAGAATTAGGGTTAATTAATTTTTTAATTCCAATTTAATTTCTCTCATAAAAATCCATAAATACAAAAAACTCGAAAAATCTTTTCTTTTTATTTTAATTTAATTAATTCGTTAATCATATTTTAATTTCATTAAAAAGGGTCCAACGCCCTCGCTTTCGATTTTAATTCCAATTCGCGCATTTATTTCCTTTCTTATAATTTTTATGTAATTCTCCCAAAGCCATGTAAATTAAACTTTTATATTTCTCGCATCTTTATTTCTTTATTCAAATCGGGTCCTAGATTTAATTTGGCGATGTGGACCCGCGCCTTTGTAATAGTTTAGGAACTTTACATTTCTCGCAACTTTTTAACTGTTAATAAATTGCATGCAAGAATGAATGCCAAATAAAAGCAACACGTAGATCACCTATGACATGAACAAGATAAATGTAAATGAACATGACACACAAATCACACACCACCCCTAGGGTACGCCTCACTGTTGCCTTGCCTCTCGAAAGGTGATCGTCGAGTAGAGGATGTCTTAGTAAGTCCTCATGATCCGGGAACCTGGCATGAGGGTAGCTTCTAAGGTATCTTCCCATTGCTCTGGTGATCACCACGTCCCGAACCTTCGAATTGACCCGAACACCTCCAACGGTG
Organism: Vicia faba; assembly: GCA_948472305.1. Classification (NCBI taxonomy): domain Eukaryota; kingdom Viridiplantae; phylum Streptophyta; class Magnoliopsida; order Fabales; family Fabaceae; genus Vicia; species Vicia faba. The sequence continues at coordinate 272,040,191 of OX451738.1, read as the reverse complement.
GTGCTACCTACCTCTCAATGGTGGGATGGCACTACTTTAAAGGACATTTACACAGACGAATTCCTTAGGGTAGGTAGATTCTCGTAGATACTTGCTCTAATTTCAAAACAAATCAAAAATACTTTTCACACTGACACCTTTTCAAAAAGCTTTCGAAAGCAATTTTTCAAACACTCTTGAGGACCGATACAAGAGTCGAACTGAAATTTTCAAAGAAACTTTTTTAAAACCCACAGTTGAAAAGCAAACAAACCATTTTGAAAACACAAGTGAGCAAGTATCTAAAAGCCCATGGATAACCATGGATAGAAAGGGTGCTAACACCTTCCCTTTCTATAATCTACCTCCCGAACCGAGAGCAATCTCTATAAGGAATTTTTCTGTGCTTTTGTCCTTTCCATTTGGAGAAAATAAAAGACGGTGGCGACTCTTGCTTCCGCGACATTTCGCGAACCAGCATTAAACAGTCAGTTCCAGATCCACCGATCACAGAACTGGCGACTCTGCTGGGGATAATTCTAAAAGTGAGGTGTACCTTAGGATAGCTCATACTTGTGTTTTCAATTGCCTGAATTGTTTGCTTTATTATTGTGGGTACTGTCTTGGGAGTTCTATAGATCCTAACCCGGATCTGGGGATACCTTCTTAGAAAGTAGCAACAAGGCTGTGAGGGAACTGTGCGGGGTATAACGACATGGTTGAAGCAGTCTGCTACGTTGATGTGGCACTTTGGTGTGTACCGGTAACCCTTGAGTTCAGTCAAGGAGAGTACGGGGCCTCCGCGTGGTGTCGTGAAGCATCAACAGACCTTAGGAACCTTAATTGAACTATCTTGGCCTCTTTAGGGTAGTGAGATAACTGACTTTGGTGCAGTCCGAGGTTGGTTGATACTTGATACTACACTCAATTAAGGGTTGCTTTCCTGGAATATTTCGGTCGCCAGTTCAGTGGCTAAATCGAAACGATGAACAATGAAAGCAATCCCGTGATATTGGGACCCTTAGAACCCGGTTACTTCTAATAGGACAGGTTGAGCCCACCAACTTCAAGAGGGTAATACCCAGACCCCATGCCGGCCTAAACTCTAAGGGTTTCTCTTGTGTGACTTGTGTGCCTTCGTACTTGACTACTTACATGCCTGTTATCTGACACATGAACTACTTGCAGGTTTTGTTTTTAGTCCTTAATTGGGACTCATGACAGGTTTTACTTGAGTTTCTTGCAGGTTTTGGTTTGCAGTCCTTAATTGGGACTCATAACAGGGTTACTTACATTACCCCATGCATAGCATAACATCATACCATCATACCATTGCATACATCCTAACCCATTTCAAGGATCTCAAGGGCTTGTGATGCAGGTCATGATGAACCAACTGTCTGGCAAGGGGCAAAGAGGATTTATTTTCCTTTAGCCAAGGTTGTCAGGGGCTATGACCCACTGGATATGGTGAGCCTTTGACCCTTGAAGAAGGACTCTCAACAACATGCAGTTCCTTCAATCAAGCTACCGAACCCAAATTCTAACAAATTTTCTTGTTTATCCCGCGAGGTCCTTGAAAACATTACATGTATGTCATACACATCATTGCATAACAGGTATCCTTGTTGCAGGTCACTTACCTTTCTCGCTGTTTATTTCACCAATGGCTTCCCAACAAGATAACCAGGACCTTCTTGCTCAAGAGACTCGGTTCGAGGAAATCCTCCTGAATCTATCCAAGGGGCAGGAGGAGCTAAGGACACTTCTCATGGAGACTTTGGTCAGGAACAACGCTGAGGACGAACGGCTGAAACATCTGCAAGCTGAAGTGGATGCAATGAGAGCCCAGATGCTGGGGCAGGTGGCTATCATCCAAGACTTAGCTCAAAGACAAGAGGAGCTCGGGGTTCTCGTCAACCAACTGCTTCGGGGTAACCAACTGAGGCAAACGTCTAAGGGTAAAGAGCCAGTCATCATTCAATCACCTTTGAGACAAGGAGATAAAAGGAGAGCTCCTCAGATGGTTTCAGGGTCACAAACTCAGCAGCAACTTCACCAGCTTCAGCCAGACAAGCCCAGGAGGCAATTCACCCAGCTCAACATGTCGCTGTTTCAAGCTTTACAACGCCTGTTGAGATTGAATCTGATCACGTTAAGGGCTCATCCCCGGAACCCCAACACAGCATCTCCTATCTATGATCCCAATAAAAGGTGTGCCTACCACTCTGCCTGTCCAGGACATGATACAAATGAGTGTTGGGCTCTGAAGAACAAGATCCAGGACCTAATTGATAAAGGAGCATTGGAGTTCACCCAAGATGGTCAGGCTGAGTTTTTCTACCATCCCTCCAAGGCTCACCATTTGAAGTGACAAGCCCTGAGATGAAAAGACTTTTATTCATTAGGATTTTCAAGTTGTAACTTTCTTTTGTTCAAACATTTACTCATGTTAAACATTGTTATTTCACTAATGCATCGCATATGTCTGTTTTGAAGCAATATATTCGTATTCACTATATGCAAATTATTTTCATATTTTTTCTGATGGTCAACGCTCGATTAATAATTCTAAGCCTCTTGAGGGAGGATGACAAAAACGATACCACGATTCTTACAGTATGCTTTTGAACAAGACCCCGCTGAGGAGGTACAGGCATTGTTTCAATTCCTAAACACTGGAGTTATAAGGAAGATAATCCCTCGTCAACCCCCTCTGAGCCAAAGAAGTAGGAGTTTTTCTTTTCGAAATTTAAAACCCTTAATCATAACCTGGGGCAGGGTAGTCTCTCAGTTGATCCAAGTGCATAACGAAGGGCACCAAAGAAGTCCTTACAAAACAAAGAAAGACAGTGATGGTTCCGAACAATCATACAGATAGGCAGTCATTATATCTCAAAAAAAAAATAAAAGCCCAATAAGTCAAATTACCTATGAAGAAGACTTACGAAACTGGGGCATCCTGCTGACTGTAATTCCAAAAAAGAAAACAGTTTAGGCAAAAAAAATAGGGATAACGAAATCAAAAAGAAAGAGGTCGTACAAACCCTCAACAATAACAAAAAATGACTGCCTATTCAAAATAAATCATCAATATCTGAACCATCATTGGAACATCAGGACAAGGACTCAAACAAGGTCTAACGTATGATCAACTGAGTTTAGGTTTGGAGAACATCACGAAGAGCGGGTGGGTACGAATAATTTGAGCCTTTATCCTTTGTTTCTTAAACCATGAACCAGGCCACGTTATAACCCTTAAAAGTCCTAGCTGAAGCATGGGTTAGTTCGAAAGCATACTGTTACGAAAGGTATCCTGACTCCTTAAGGCTTACGGTAAATACGGAGTTGACATCACGTTTTACAAACATTCACTTGTTTTATGAAAAATAATGCATTTTCAAAATCTTCAAGACAGACATGAGCTTTGCATTTTTGATATAACATTGTTTGCATATGACTTTTTGTTTGAACAGCAGGAAAATTCGCACGATGAATACCTAGTGAACAAAAGCACTTCCAATCAAGGGGCATGGCATGATCATGGTCCGTCATCTGGGGCAGTCCAATCAAGATTCGGAGAATCTCTCAAAGACCACATAGCCTGGGGCAAATCTCCGCCTGAGTCACTTGGGGCATTCCAACAACGAATTTTGCCTGATCAAATACCTTCTGGTGGCATGACAAAACACTTCTAAACAGGGGCAACTCCCTACATCCTGAGAGCATGGACATAGTCGAAAAATACTACGCATAATCAAAGACCCGCTAGGTCGACGGGCCTAGGCAAAAATAAGGGCTTCCCGGCGAACCAAAAGGGTTCGGGCAAAAATAAGGGATGAAAATGAAAAAATCTTTACACCCGGCAAGTCGAAAACCTGAAAAGGCGGCTTGGGAAAAAATGGGTATCCCGGTGGACTGAAAACCCGAAAGGGCGGTCCAGGCAAAAGTTAGGGATCAATGCGTACGACTATGTCCCGGTATCTCGTCACCTGCCTACCAGAAGAAGGTTTGTCCATCAACAACTATCGGCACCTCACAGGTCTTCCTCTCTCACATCAGAAGCAGGGGCAATAATGAGTCGTCCAGACGATCCAGTTGCTCTGTCAACCAAGGTACCAAGGAAAGGTTAATGCAAAGACGATTACCATCTACCTTTACAAATTCCAGATCAACATTGGTAAGAAGCCAAGAAAAATCAGTGGACGACTGATCGTGGGTTAATATCCGAAACCAAACAGGACAATCATCCACTTGATCATCATCAGGCAACCCTACACCGGTTCCTTCTCAATTTTCAGACAAAGTCTTACACGGACTCACCCTCCCGAAGTAACCTTACCCCGGTTCCTCCAGAAGTCTTACACGAACTTATCTCAAGATAACCTTACCCCGGTTCATCAAGAAGTTTTACACGAACTTATCCTGAAGTAACCTTACCCCGGTTCCTCCAGAAGTCTTACACGGACTTATCTCAAGATAACCTTACCCCGGTTCATCAAGAAGTTTTACACGAACACTATCCTGCAGTAACCTTACCCCGGTTCCTCCAAAAGTCTTACACGGACTTATCTCAAGATAACCTTACCCCGGTTCATCAAGAAGTTTTACACGAACTTATCCTGCAGTAACCTTACCCCGGTTCCTCCAGAAGTCTTACACGGACTTATCTCAAGATAACCTTACCCCGGTTCATCAAGAAGTTTTACACGAACTTATCCTGCAGTAACCTTACCCCGGTTCCTCCAGAAGTCTTACACGGATCTATCTTAAGATGACCTTACCCCGGTTCATCAAGAAGTTTCACACGAACTTACCCCGCAGTAACCTTACCCCGGTTCCGCCAAAAGTTTTACACGAACTTATCCCGAAGAAACCCTACACAGGTTCTCTCTCCCCAAAGATGCAGTTTTACACGGACTCGTCATCAGAAACCCTACCCAGGTTTTACCTCTTCCAGGATGCAGTTTTACACGGGCTCATCGTCAAAGTAACCCCACACAGGTTCCCTTCTCAAGCTCCAGACGTAGTTTTACACGGACTCGTCATCAGTAAACCCAACACAGGTTTCCTTCCCCCAAGATGCAGTTTTACACGGGCTCGTCATCAGTCAACCCTACACAGGTGTCCTTCTTTCCAAGATGTGGTTTTACACGAGCTCATCATCAGGCAACCCTACATAGGTTCCCTCTTTCAACTTACAAAAATTACAGTTCAAAACTTCCCCAGGAGAGTCCAACCCAATTTCCCCAGGAAAGTTGGAATTCATCTCCCCAAGCAGTAAGCTTATCCCCAGTAGATTCTGGAAGCTTATCCTCGCAGAACATGAACGCGTCTCCCGGCTTTATTCAAAGAGTTATTTCCCTACCAGGATATAACTGGGTTATCCTCATCCAAAAGCCACGGAAAAAGCGTCCTCGACGAGGTCTTCTTATCCCCAGCGAAGTCTATTAACACTTCCATTACAACAAGAGTATCCCCAGCAAGTTATTATCAACAACTCAACAAAGTACCTCTCTCCCCACAGAGTATTGCTTCCCAGCAAGATTGCTAGAGTATCTTTTCTCCCCGCAGAGTAATCTATTCGCCAAGTTTATTCCCCAACGGAGTTATCTTCTCCTACCAGTATGCTTGCAACTATCATCCCCAGCGGAAGCAAAATCTATTCTCCAACATCAGCCCAGGAGTGACTTCCCGACACCCGTCAAGGATTTATTTTCCTAAGACGAAAGCACACATTCATAAACATCGCACTTTCATACATTATAGCATGCATATATGCATCATATCTTACAAATCTCATTAATGTTGAGAACATCATTGCCTGATCCATATCATGCATTGCATATGACTGACCTTTACCTTTCAGGAAAGATCCAGTTAAGTTCTCAGCTATGTTCAAGACCTTGACCGGTTCAGTTAAATCGACCCTAAGATTTTACTGTTTCTTATCCAGTCAAAGGCCTTCTCTTGTTCAGTCAGATAGACCCTAAGATCTCCCTGTTTCTTATCCAGTAGAAGACATCAAGACCTAGACCGGTTCAGTTAAATCGACCCTAAGATTTTACTGTTTCTTATCCAGTCAAAGGCCTTCTCTGGTTCAGTCAGATCGACCCTAAGATCTCCCTGTTTCTTATCCAGTAGAAGACATCAAGACCTAGACCGGTTCAGTTAAATCGACCCTAAGATTTTTCTGTTTCTTATCCAGTCAAAGGCCTTCTCTGGTTCAGTTAGATCGACCGTAAGATCTCCCTGTTTCTTATCCAGTTGAAGATTTCAAGACCTAGACCGGTTCAGTTAAATCGACCCTAAGATTTTTCTGTTTCTTATCCAGTCAAAGGCCTTCTCTAGTCCAGCTAAATCGACCCCTAACAGATTTTCCTGATAAAGACTCAGTAGAAGATATCCAAGATTCTCTCAGCGTTACTGTTGAGGTAGAAGTCGCCCAAGATTCTCTCAGCGTTACTGTTGAGGTAGAAGTCGCCCAAGATTCTCTCAGCAATACTGTTGAAGTAGAAGTCGCCCAAGATTCTCTCAGCGTTCCTGTTGAGGTAGTAGTCGGCCAAGGTTCTCTCACCGTTCCTGTTGAGGTAGTAACCATCCCTGGTTCATTCATCACCTTTTGAAGATCCAGATCCAGCTCCTATAACCAGTCAGGACACATCTATACAAAGAGTTTGAAGACCAGCTCCTGTAACAGGTCAGGTAATCATTTTCTTTTGCAGGTACGCAAGTTCTCGCTAAGGAATCTCTTACGCGATCAACGCCCAGATGGCAACTATAAGCCCATCCACCTTCCATCATCTCTCAGCATGGAATCTATAAGCCCATCATCCTATCCATCAATCTCCAAATGGAATCTATAAGCCCATTCCTCCCATCACACTACTATGTGAGCGCAAATTTCTGGGCACTCTAGTGTTCAATCATCTTCCACCTTCGGATTACGAAAGGCACGTCAGCCAATCTGCATCCTCAGGTCTAAGAAGATTGAACAGGGGCAACTGTTGTACCCCAAAATTTTCCCTCCCATATTCTTCAAGATTTGCAAAGAGCATGCTTCAAAATTCCCCAAGGGTTGCACAGTTCAAGGGCCTCCTAAACAGTCAAAAACTAGGGTTTTGGTTCTGACAAAGAAAAGAAAGTTTCCAAGGGTCCAATCAAGTCCCACATGCCTATAAACATGGTCAAGCATCCTCATGCCAAGTTTCAAGACTTACAGCACAAAATTGCACAGTCAAAAACCCTAATTGCACTACAGTCAACTGTAGGGGCAAAATGGTCATTTGACAGTCAAAAGTCCAAATTTTTGGTCAACATCTCATTTTAAAGCCACAAACATCATTTGATCAATGCTTGATCATGATTTTCAAAGCTTGGCTCAAAAAGTCTCAAAATGCAAAAGTTTCCATATTTGGACAGTTGAAAAAGTCAACTGTAACTTGACCAAGGCATAACTTCCACATGGATTATCAGAAAAATTCCATCCAAAGCTCATTTTGAAGAGAAAGATATTTTCCTACAACTCCTCTTCACACTCCAAATCCAAGAAATGCTCTCACAAAAAGTTATCAATTTCAACATTATAGGTCATTTTCAAAAGTCAACAAAAAAGGACTTTAAGTCAAAGGCCATAACTTGAGATTGGTAAATCAAAATGACATGGGACCAAAGGCATTGGTTAGAGGACTTCAAGACCTTTCCAAAATGTCAAAGAACATGATCAAAGCTTAAAAGTTGAGCAATATATGCCTTGTGGAAGTTGGGAAATTTTTGGGTATTTTTAAAAGTCAACTTTGCTTCAAATGTCTTAAAATTGCTAATGGGCCACATTTTCTTCCAAGAATCATCATCCAAAACATGTGCACGACCATTTGGCCCAAAGGGAAGTTATTCATCATTTTTATTTATTTATTTGAATTTTTAATTGCTAATAATTCATTTAATTAAAATAAATATGTGGAAAATACCAAAGCAAACTTTTTAAATCTTTTTATGCATGGAATAACCTCAAGATTTCGTGCATGATCTGATATGGAAAGAATCAAAGTGATTGGACATGATTGGTATCAAATATGCATGAAAAAGATTGAAAAATATATGCATGAAAATCAAATATCTTGTACATCAATGCAAAGGGTTTTGGATCCAATTTTCAACCCTAATCATTCCATACATAAGCAGTATGCAAACCCTAGTGCTAATAACCTGAAGCTGCACCCAAAGAGCCATAGACAATCTTGCATTTTTCAAGAAAACTCAAATACTGAAAACACGATTTCAATGCGATTCAAAGGAAAATAATCATTCCATTGCATTCCTGAGACTCCAAGGAAGGTTTTCAGATCAAAACCATCCATTCTAACGCAAAGAAACGGTAGAACGATCGTGTCCTGTACATGATTTTTTCCATATTCTTGCATCATGATTCATGCGTTATCTGCAATTTTTAACGTTTGGTTTATGTTATTTGGTTCATTCTTAAGCTAACCGTGCGTTTTAATTGAGTTTTTATGCATTGTACACGATTTTGCCATTGAAGCACGCTAGGGTTATTCAAGCTTCAAATTGGGCGTTTTTGCATGCTATAAAATTAGAACATTCCAGTGCCATGGCTAAACTCAGGAAGCTTGGACGAACATGACACACTAATCGCGCCCAATTTATGTGGCAAGATGAGCTATTCGCTATTTTTAAAAAGGTGGAATTTTGGGGGGGTTTAAAACCCCCGCTAATTCTTTTTATGTTTCAGGAAAAGTGCAAACGAGGAAGAAGAAGATTAGGTGGCAAAGCGTGATTGAGCCATTTGAATTCAGCGCGCGTTTTTGTATTTCCTAGGCCACTAACCAATTTTCTTTTATGTTATTTATTTGCCATTATATATTCAAAGCGCGTTCAACAGCTCCACTGGTCAGGCTTGGCATTGGTAACCTCTGGGACCTGGGTTCGAATCCCAGGTCCCCCTTTCTATTCCATATTATTTTTCTAATAATGCTTCTGTGCAGTTTCCCTCCAAACATCTACCATACGCCCACAATCACAGCTTGCCACGCATCCCATGATCCTAATCCAAAGGTCCAGATTTGAAGAATATCCTAGGCCTCAGTCAATGCACGCACATGCTACCCTAGAAAGTCAACAAAAGGCCTCCAAAGATGGGCCAAAAATGCTAAATTATACCTCCCAATTGGGGACAGAACCCCCTAAGGTTTTGCAATTCTTTTCTTTTTTATTTTATTTGTTTCAATTATTTCTTTTTTAATTCTTTAAATTAATTTATTTTCATAAAACATAAAAATAATAAAAAATCAGAAAGTCATAAAAATTAAATATATTTCATTTAAACTTATTTTTGTAAATTAATTAGTTTTATTCTTAAACTTAATTTTGACATTTTTCAATAAACTTAAAATTTGTAGAATTAGGTTTTAATTACTTTAATTACTTTTTCTTTTTTTTTCTCCTCACTAATAATTAATTATTTATTTTTGTAAATAAAAATTGCATTAATTAATTAGGTTTAATTTTAGGTTAAATTTTAATGCTTTTCTTAATAAATAAAAATTGTAGAATTAGGGTTAATTAATTTTTTAATTCCAATTTAATTTCTCTCATAAAAATCCATAAATACAAAAAACTCGAAAAATCTTTTCTTTTTATTTTAATTTAATTAATTCGTTAATCATATTTTAATTTCATTAAAAAGGGTCCAACGCCCTCGCTTTCGATTTTAATTCCAATTCGCGCATTTATTTCCTTTCTTATGATTTTTATGTAATTCTCCCAAAGCCATGTAAATTAAACTTTTATATTTCTCGCATCTTTATTTCTTTATTCAAATCGGGTCCTAGATTTAATTTGGCGATGTAGACCCGCGCCTTTGTAATAGTTTAGGAACTTTACATTTCTCGCAACTTTTTAACTGTTAATAAATTGCATGCAAGAATGAATGCCAAATAAAAGCAACGCGTAGATCACCTATGACATGAACAAGATAAATGTAAATGAACATGACACACAAATCACACACCACCCCTAGGGTACGCCTCACTGTTGCCTTGCCTCTCGAAAGGTGATCGTCGAGTAGAGGATGTCTTAGTAAGTCCTCATGATCCGGGAACCTGGCATGAGGGCAGCTTCTAAGGTATCTTCCCATTGCTCTGGTGATCACCACGTCCCGAACCTTTGAATTGACCCGAACACCTCCAACGGTGGTGCTACCTACCTCTCAATGGTGGGATGGCACTACTTTAAAGGACATTTACACAGACGAATTCCTTAGGGTAGGTAGATTCTCGTAGATACTTGCTCTAATTTCAAAACAAATCAAAAATACTTTTCACACCGACACCTTTTCAAAAAGCTTTCGAAAGCAATTTTTCAAACACTCTTGAGGACCGATACAAGAGTCGAACTGAAATTTTCAAAGAAACTTTTTTAAAACCCACAGTTGAAAAGCCAACAAACCATTTTGAAAACACAAGTGAGCAAGTATCTAAGAGCCCATGGATAACCATGGATAGAAAGGGTGCTAACACCTTCCCTTTCTATAATCTACCTCCCGAACCGAGAGCAATCTCTATAAGGAATTTTTCTGTGCTTTTGTCCTTTCCATTTGGAGAAAATAAAAGACGGTGGCGACTCTTGCTTCCGCGACATTTCGCAAACCAGCGTTAAACAGTCAGTTCCAGATCCACCGATCACAACACATATTTTATATACATTGATGATAATTCAAATTATATAATGAGGCTTGATAGCATATTTATTCACCATATTCATATGGTATTCTGGTATAATAGTTGTAAACAATTTCAATATTTTTCTTCCTCTCCATCACCAAATTTTAGGTTACTTCATCACTAAGAAACTAAGTTAAAAGACCATTAAATAAAGTCACATATTTCATATACATTGTTAATAATTCAAATTATATAACAAGGCTCGATAGTTTATTTGTTCACCATATTCACATTGTGTTATGGTATAATAGATGAAAACGATTTCAATATTTTTCTTCTTCTCCATCACCAAAATTTAGGTTACTTCATCACTAAGAAACTAAGTTAAAAGACTTTTAATTAGTGACACATATTTCACACACATTGGTAATAATTCAAATTATATAATGAGGCTCGATAGTATATTTATTCACCATACTTATATGGTATTATGGTATAATATTTGTAAACAATTTCAATATTTTACTTCTTCCCCATCACCAAATTTTATGTTACTTCATCACTAAGAAACTAAGTTAAAAGACTATTAAATAATGACACATATTTCATATACATTGGTAATAATTCAAATTATATAATGAGGCTCGATAGTATATTTATTCACCATACTCATATGGTATTATGGTATAATAATTGTGAACAATTTCAATATTTTACTTCTTCTCTATCACCAAATTTCAGGTTACTTCATCATTAAGAAACTAAGTTAAAAGACTATTAACCAATGACACATATTTCATATACATTGGTAATAATTCAATTTATATAACGAGGTTCGATAGTATATTTATTCACCATACTCATATGGTATTATGATAAAATAATTTTAAACAATTTTAATATTTTACTTCTTCTCCATCACCAAATTTTAGGTTACTTCATCACTAAGAAACTAAGTTAAAACACTATTTATTAATGAAACATATTTCATATACATTGGTAATAATTCAAATTATATAATGAGGCTCGATAGTATATTTATTCACCATACTCATATGGTATTATGGTATAATAATTATAAACAATTTCAATATTTTACTTCTTCTCTATCACCAAATTTTAGGTTACTTCTTCACTAAAAAACAAAATTAAAAGACTATTAATTAATGAAACATATTTCATATACATTGGTAATAATTCAAATTATATAATGAGACTCAATAGTATATTTATTCCCAATACTCATATGGTATTATGGTATAATAATTGCAAATAATTTTAATATTTTACTTCTTCTCTATCACCAAATTCTAGGTTACTTCATCACTAAGAAATTAAGTTAAAAGACTATTTATTAATGAAACATATTTCATATACATTGGTAATAATTAAAATTATATAATGAGACTCGATAGTATATTTATTCACCATACTTATATGGTATTATGGTAAAATAGAAGTAAACAATTTCAATATTTTTCTTCTTCTCCATTATTAAATTTTAGGTTATTTTTTCACTAAGAGACTAAGTTAAAAGACGGTTACTTAACGGTACATATTTCATATACATTGATAATAATTTAAAGTATACAATGAGGCTAGATAGCATATTTATTCATCATACTCATATGGTATTCTGGTATAATAGTTGTAAACAATTTCAATATTTTTTTTCTTCCCGATCATCAAATTTTTGGTTACTTATTCACTAAGAAACTAAATTAAAGGACGGTTACTTAATAACGCATATTTTATATACATTAATGATAATTCAAATTCTATAATGAGGCTTGATAGCATATTTATTCACTATATTCATATGGTATTCTGGTATAATAGTTGTAAACAATTTCAATATTTTTCTTCTTCTCGATCATCAAATTTTTGGGTACTTCTTCACTAAGAAACTAAGTTAAAAGATGGATACTTAATGACACATATTTTATATACATTGATGATAATTCAAATTATATAATGAGGCTTGATAGCATATTTATTCACCATATTCATATGGTATTCTGGTATAATCGGTGTAAACAATTTCAATATTTTTCTTCCTCTCCATCATCAAATTTTAGGTTACTTCATCACTAAGAAACTAAGTTAAAACACCACTAAATAAAGACACATATTTCATATACATTGTTAATAATTCAAATTATATAACAAGGCTCGATAGTTTATTTGTTCACCATATTCACATTGTGTTATGGTATAATAGATGAAAACGATTTCAATATTTTTCTTCTTCTCCATCACCAAAATTTAGGTTACTTCATCACTAAGAAACTAAGTTAAAAGACTTTTAATTAGTGACACATATTTCATACACATTGGTAATAATTCAAATTATATGATGAGGCTCGATAGTATATTTATTCACCATACTCATATGGTATTATGGTATAATTTTTGTAAACAATTTCAATATTTTACTTCTTCCCCATCACCAAATTTTATGTTACTTCATCATTAAGAAACTAAGTTAAAAGTCTATTAAATAATGACACATATTTCATATACATTGGTAATAATTCAAATTATATAATGAGGCTCGATAGTATATTTATTCACCATACTCATATGGTATTATGGTATAATAATTGTGAACAATTTCAATATTTTACTTCTTCTCTATCACCAAATTTTAGGTTACTTCATCATTAAGAAACTAAGTTAAAAGACTATTAACCAATGACACATGTTTCATATACATTGGTAATAATTAAATTTATATAACGAGGCTCGATAGTATATTTATTCACCATACTCATATGGTATTATGATAAAATAATTTTAAACAATTTCAATATTTTACTTCTTCTCTATCACCAAATTTTAGGTTACTTCTTCACTAAAAAACAAAGTTAAAAGACTATTAATTAATGAAACATATTTCATATACATTGGTAATAATTCAAATTATATAATGAGACTCAATAGTATATTTATTCACCATACTCATATGGTATTATGGTATAATAATTGCAAATAATTTTAATATTTTACTTCTTCTCTATCACCAAATTCTAGGTTACTTCATCACTAAGAAACTAAGTTAAAAGACTATTTATTAATGAAACATATTTCATATACATTGGTAATAATTCAAATTATATAATGAGGCTCGATAGTATATTTATTCACCATACTTATATGGTATTATGGTAAAATAGAAGTAAACAATTTCAATATTTTTCTTCTTCTCCAATTTTAGGTTATTTCTTCACTAAGAGACTAAGTTAAAAGACGGTTACTTAACGGTACATATTTCATATACATTGATAATAATTTAAAGTATACAATGAGGCTAGATAGCATATTTATTCATCATACTCATATGATATTCTGGTATAATAGTTGTAAACAATTTCAATATTTTTCTTCTTCCCGATCATCAAATTTTTGGTTACTTATTCACTAAGAAACTAAGTTAAAAGACGGTTACTTAATGACACATATTTTATATACATTGATGATAATTCAAATTCTATAATGAGGCTTGATAGCACATTTATTCACCATTTTCATATGGTATTCTGGTATAATAGTTGTAAACAATTTCAATATTTTTCTTCTTCTCCATCACCAAATTTTAGGTTACTTCATCAATAAGAAACTAAGTAAAAGACCATTAAATAAAGAGACATATTTCATATACATTGTTAATAATTCAAATTATATAACAAGGCTCGATAGTTTATTTGTTCACCATATTCACATTGTGTTATAGTATAATAGATGAAAACGATTTCAATATTTTTCTTCTTCTCCATCACTAAAATTTAGGTTACTTCATCACAAAGAAACTAAGTTAAAAAACTTTTAATTAGTGACACATATTTCATACACATTGGTAATAATTCAAATTATGTAATGAGGTTCTATAGCATATTTATTCATCATACTCATATGGTTTTCTGGTATAATAGTTGTAAACAATTTCAATATTTTTCTTTTTCTACATCACCAAAATTTAGGTTACTTCATCACTAAGAAACTAAGTTAAAAGACTATTAATTAATGAAACATACTTCATATACATTGGTAATAATTCAATTTTTAACCATATTCACATTGTGTGATGGTATAATAATTATGAACATTTTCAATATTTTACTTCTTCTCTATCACCAAATTTCAGGTTACTTCATCACTAAGAAACTAAGTTAAAAGACTATTAAATAATGACACATATTTCATATACATTTGTAATAATTCAAATTATATAATGAGGCTCGATAGTATATTTATTCACCATACTCATATGGTATTATGGTAAAATAATTTTAAACAATTTCAATATTTTACTTCTTCTTCATCACCAAATTTTAGGTTACTTCATCACTAAGAAACTAAGTTAAAACACTATTTATTAATGAAACATATTTCATATACATTGGTAATAATTCAAATTATATAATGAGGCTCGATAGTATATGTATTCAACATACTCATATGGTATTATGGTATAATAATTGTAAACAATTTCAATATTTTACTTCTTCTCCATCACCAAATTTTAGGTTACTTCATCACTAAGAAACTAAGTTAAAAGACAATTAATTAATGACACATATTTTATATACATTGGTAATAATTAAAATTATATAACAAGGCTCGATAGTATATTCGTTCACCATATTCACATTGTGTTATGGTATAATAGATGTAAACAATTTCAATATTTTTCTTCTTCTCCATCACCAAATTTCATGTTACTTTTTCACTAAGAAACTAAGTTAAAAGACAATTAATTAATGACACATATTTCATATACGTTGATAATAATTCAAATTATATAATGAGGCTCGATAGCATATTTATACACCATACCCATATGGTATTATGGTACAATATATGTAAACAATTTCAATATTTTTCTGCTTCTCCATCACCTAATTTTAGGTTACTTCATTACTAAGAAACTAACTTAAAACACAATTAATTAAGGACACATATTTCATATACATTGGTAATAATTAAAATTATATAACAAGGCTCGATAGTTTATTTGTTCACCATATTCACATTGTGTTATTGTATAATAGATGTAAACAATTTCAATATTTTTCTTCTTCTCTATCACCAAAATTTAGGTTACTTCGTCACTAAGAAACTTAGTTAAAAGACTATTAATTAATGACACATATTTGATATACATTGGTAATAATTCAAATTATATTATGAGGCTCGATAGTATATTTATTCACCATGCTCATATGGTATTGTGGTATAATAATTGTAAACAATTTTAATATTTTACTTCTTCTCCATCACCAAATTTTAGGTTACTTCATCACTAAGAAACTAAGTTAAAAGACAATTAATTAATGACACATATTTTATATACATTGGTAATAATTAAAATTATATAACAAGGCTCGATAGTATATTCGTTCACCATATTCATATTGCGTTATGGTATAACAGATGTAAACAATTTCAATATTTTTCTTCTTCTCCGTCAACAAATTTCATGTTACTTCTTCACTAAGAAACTAAGTTTAAAGACTTTTAATTAATAACACATATTTCATATGGATTGGTAATAATTCTAATTATATAATGAGGCTCAATAGTATATTTATTCGCCATACTCATAAGATATTATGATATAATAGATGTAAATAATTTCAATATTTTACTTCTTCCCCATCACCAAGTTTTATGTTACTTCATCACTAAGAAACTAAGTTAAAGGAATTTTAAATAATGACACATATTTCATATACATTGGTAATAATTCAAATTATATAATGAGGCTCCATAGTATATTTATTGACCATACTCATATGGTATTATGGTATAATAATTGTGAACATTTTCAATATTTTACTTCTTCTCTATCACCAAATTTCAGGTTACTTCATCACTAAGAAACTAAGTTAAAAGGCTATTAACCAATAACACATATTTCATATACATTGGTAATAATTCAAATTTTATAATGAGGCTCGATAGTTTATTTATTCACCATACTCATATGGTATTATGGTATAATAATTGTAAACAATTTCAATATTTAACTTCTTCTCCATCACAAAATTTCAGGTTACTTCAACACTAAGAAACTAAGTTAAAACACTATTTATTAATGAAACATATTTCATATACATTGGTAATAATTCAAATTATATAATGAGGCTCGATAGTATATGTATTCACCATACCCATATGGTATTATGGTATAATATATGTAAACAATTTTGAATATTTTTCTGCTTCTCCATCACCTAATTTTAGGTTACTTCATCACTAAGAAACTAAGTTAAAAGACAATTCATAAATGACACATATTTCATATACATTGGTAATAATTAAAATTATATAACAAGGCTCGATAGTATATTTTTTCACCATATTCACATTGTGTTATGGTATAATAGATATAAACAATTTCAATATTTTTCTTCTTCTCCATCACCAAATTTTAGGTTACTTCATCACTAACAAACTAAGCTAAAAGATAATTAATTAATGATACATATTTCATATACATTGATAATAATTCAAATTATATAACAAGGCTCAATAGTTTATTTATTCACCATATTCATGTTGTGTTATGGTATAATAGATGTAAACAATTACAATATTTTACTTCTTCTCCATCACCAAATTTTAGGTTACTTCATCATTAAGAAACTAAGTTAAAAGACTATTAAATAATGACACATACTTCATATGCATTGGTAATAATTCAAATTATATAACAAGGCTCGATAGTTTATTTGTTCACCATATTCACATTGTGTTATGGTATAATAGATATAAACAATTTCAATATTTTTCTTCTTCTCTATCACCAAAATTTAGGTTACTTCATCACTAAGAAACTTAGTTAAAAGACTATTAAGTAATGACACATATTTCATATACATTGATAATAATTTAAATTATATAATAAGGCTCGATAGTATATTTATTCACCATACTCATATGGTATTATGGTATAGTAATTGTAAACAATTTCAATATTTTACTTCTTCTCCATCACCAAATTTTAGGTTACTTCATCACTAAGAAACTAAGTTAAAAGACAATTAATTAATGACACATATTTTATATACATTGGTAATAATTAAAATTATATAACAAGGCTCAATAGTATTTTCGTTCACCATATTCACATTGTGTTATGATATAATAGATGTAAGCAATTTCAATATTTTTCTTCTTCTCCATCACCAAATTTCAGTTTACTTCTTCACTAAGACACTAAGTTAAAAGACTATTAATTAATAACACATATTTCATATGTATTGGTAATAATTCTAATTATATAATGAGGATCAATAGTATATTTATTCGCCATACTCATATGATATTATGGTATAATAGATGTAAATAATTTCAATATTTTTCTTCTTCTCCATCACCAAATTTTAGGTTACATCTTCACTAACAAACTAAGTTAAAAGACTATTAATTAGTGACACATATTTCATATACATTGGTAATAATTCAAATTATATAACAAGGCTCAATATTTTATTTGTTCACCATATTCACATTGTGTTATGGTATAATAGATGTAAACAATTTCAATATTTTTCTTCTTCTCCATCACCAAATTTTAGGTTACTTTATCAGGGAGAAACTAAGTTAAAAGACTTTTCAATAGTGACACATATTTCATATACATTGGTAATATTTAAAATTATATAACAAGGCTCGATAGTATATTTGTTCACCATATTCATATGATATTCTGGTATAATAGTTGTAAACAATTTCAATATTTTTCTTTTTCTCCATCACCAAATTTTAGGTTACTTCATCACTAAGAAACTAAGTTAAAAGACTATTAAATGATTACACATATTTCATATACATTGGTAATTATTCAAATTATATAAGAAGGCTCGATAGTTTATTTGTTCACCATATTCACATTGTGTTATGGTATAATAGATGTAAACAATTTCAATATTTTTCTTCTTCTCTATCACCAAAATTTAGGTTACTTCGTCACTAAGAAACTTAGTTAAAAGACTATTAGTTAATAAGACATATTTCATATACATTGCTAATAATTCAAATTATATAATGAGGCTCGATAGTATATTTATTCACCATTCTCATATGGTATTATAGTATAATAATTGTAAACAATTTCAATATTTTACTTCTTCTCCATCACCAAATTTTAGGTTACTTCATCCCTAAGAAACTAAGTTAAAAGACAATTAATTAATGACACATATTTTATATACATTGGTAATAATTAAAATTATATACCAAGGTTCGATAGTATATTCATTCACCATATTCTCATTGTGTTATGGTATAATAGATGTAAACAATTTCAATATTTTTCTTCTTCTCCATCACCAAATTTCAGGTTTCTTTTTCACTAAGACACTAAGTTAAAAGACTATTAATTAATAACATATATTTCATATGCATTGGTAATAATTCTAATTATATAATGAGGCTCGATAGTATATTTATTCACCATACTCATATAATAATATGGTATAATAGATGTAAATAATTTCAATATTTTTCTTCATCTCCATCACCAAATTTTAGGTTACTTCTTCACTAAAAAACTAAGTTAAAAGACTATTAATTAATGAAACATATTTCATATACATTGTTAATAATTCAAATTATCTAAAAAGGCTTAATAGTTTATTTTTTCACCATATTCACATTGTGTTATGGTATAATAGATTTAAACAACTTCAATATTTTTCTTTTACTCCATCACCAATTTTTAGGTTACTTCATCACTAAGAAACTAAGTTAAAAGACTTTTAATTAGTGACACATATTTCATATACATTGGTAATAATTAAAATTATATAACAAGGCTCGATAGTATATTTGTTCACCATATTTATTTGGTATTCTAGTGTAATAGTTGTAAACAATTTCAATATTTTTCTTATTCTCCATCACTAAATTTTAGGTTACTTTATCACTAAGAAACTAAGTTAAAAGACTATTAAATAATGACACATATTTCATATACATTGGTAATAATTCAAATTATATAACAAGGCTCGATAGTTTATTTATTCACCGTATTCACATTGTGTTATGGTATAATAGAAGTAAACAATTTCGATATTTTTCTTCGTCTGTAACACCAAAATTTAGGTTACTTCATCACTAAGAAACATAGTTAAAAGACTATAAATTAATGACACATATTTCATATACATTGGTAATAATTCAAATTATATAATGAGGCTCGATAGTATATTTATTCACCATACTCATATGGTATTATGGTATAATAATTGTAAACAATTTCAATATTTTACTTCTTCTACATCACCAAATTTTAGGTTACTTCATCACTAAGAAACTAAGTTAAAATACAATTAATTAATGACACATATTTTATATACATTGGTAATAATTAAAATTATATAACAAGGCTCGATAGTATATTCGTTCACCATATTCACATTGTGTTATGGTATAATAGATGTAAACAATTTCAATATTTTTCTTCTTCTCTATCACCAAATTTCAGGTTACTTCTTCACTAAGACACTAAGTTAAAAGACTATTAATTAATAACACATATTTCATATTGTGATCTTTGGAAATAGAACTGACTGTTTTTAAGCTGGTTTCGCGAAATGTCGCGGTAAGCAAGAGTCGCCACCGTCTTTTATGTTCTCCAACATGGAAAGGACAAAAGCACAGCAAAATTCCTTATGAGAATGTTTCTCGGTTCGGGAGGTAGATTTATAGAAAGGGAAGGTGTTAGCACCCTTTCTATCCGTGGTTATCCACGGGCTCTTAGGTACTTGCTCTTATGTTTTCAAAAGATTGTTTGCTTTTCAAGTGTGTGTGGGTTTTGAAAAAGTTCGTTTGAAAACTTCTAGGTAACTCTTGTATCAGTCCTCAAGAGTGTATGAAGTATTGTTTGAAAACTTTTTGAAAGTGTAAGGTGTGAAAAGTATTTTTGTTTGTTTTGAAAAGAGCAAGTACTTAAGAGAAGTCTACCTATCCTAAGGAATTAGGCTGTGTAAGAGTCCTTTAGATAGTGCTATCCCACCATTGAGAGGTAGGTAGCACCGTCGTTGGAGGTATTCGGGTCAATTCGATTAAGGGACAATGTGGTCACCGAAGCAATGGTAGGACACCTTAGTGGTAACCCTAATGTCCTAGATCCTTTTTATCCGAGGCAACCGTTTCGAGGAAACTGGATCTTTAGACAAAAGGGCGACCTCTAAGACACCTTATACTTGATGACCACGTTCGAGGCAACCAGTGAGGCGTACCCTAGGAGTGGCATGTGCATCTGTGTTGTTTTCATGTTTTGTTTATCTTGTACATGTTATTTGTGAGCTACGGATTGGTTTTATTTACCATACATTCTTTCATGCATTTAACAGTTAGGGGGTGCGGAAAGTAAATTGCGGAAACATAAATCCTACGCTATTACAAGGCGCGGGTCTATACATCGCCAAAAATACAAAGACCCGTTTTGGTAAATAAGTACGAGAAATAGTAAATAAAGCAGTAAAATCCTAATTACTATTACATCCGGAGGCAGTTATAGAAATAATCAAAATAAATAATTAAAAATAAAATGCGCGCGAAAGAAAGAATCGGGAATGTCTTAAGGGTGTTGACCATTTTAAGAAAAGAATTGAATTTTTTTGTCTTTTTTGTGATTAAATGCAATTAATAATTAATAATTAAACTAATTAATTAATTTATTAAAAGAAAATATTTTTGTGTTTTTATGTTTTATGAAAATAAAATAAAAGAATTAAAATTCTGAGTTAACCTAATTCTAAATTATTTTAGTTATTTAAAAAAAAGTTAAAATTGCCTAATTAAAGCTAATTCAATTATTTAATATTTATTTACAAAATAATAATATGAACTTAATAATAATAATAATGTTAATTCTTTTTTGATTTTTTTATAAAAAATATTATTTGGTTAATTTGTTAATAAGAAATAAAATAAGGCAAATAAAAAAATGAAAATGACAATAAAAAAAAGGGAAGAGTAAACCCAAGGGGGGTGTGGGCTGGAATTTGAGGGTGTTTGATTGGAATTATGGCCCATTGAAGCTTCAGCCACGTTGACCTTTGGAATTGAGTGGAGCGCTGTTGACTCCTGAGCATGGTGTTCTTGCTTTCTGGACCTTTGGATCTGCATCTGTGGACACTTGGCTGGCTCTTGGATGAGAGGTCTATGGTGGAAGCTATTTGAGAATCTGCACAAGAACACATTGAAAAAAATAATATTGGAATTATAGGGGGCCTGGGAATCGAACCCAGGTCCCAGAGATTACAAGCCACGTCTTCCACCATTGCATCACTCATGCGCGTGTGTTAGTATAATAGAAAAGAAACATAATATAAAACAAACGCACTATATGCTGAAAATAAGAAAAAGCGCGCGCCCAATTTGAACCTGCCAATCACATGAAGGCACGCAGTCATCTTCTCCATTTCCTGTAAAATAAAAAAACACATAGCGGGGGTTTTAAACCCCCACAAAATGCAAGCATTTTAAGAATAGCGATTAGACGCTCGTTGCATATAAAAAGGGCACGAGGTGTGCTTTAGCTTCGTCTCATCCTGCTGGGTTTGGCCATGTAAGTCTTGAGGCTTAATTTTACACTATGTGAAAAACCCCAAATTACAAACTCTGAAAACCTAGAAATCCGTCCATGGTGATTTTCAATTTAAGGCACCATTCTCAAATTAAATCATATGAAAAGCTTTGTATGGATCCCGTGAGCATAATGCAATCAACAAAAAGTGTTAAAAATGCATAAATGGAGGTTTGTGATTTTGGAAAAGAATGCAAACCGTGTGACTTGTATGGCACGAGTTCTTGAGGTTTTGCGCTTAGTTCTGATTGCAAAAGGTTCCTGGAAGGGTCAGGAGTGTGTTTGGATCGAAGGAGAGGTTTGAATTATGCTGGAAAGAGGTTTTCAGTTTGTGACTTTTCTCTTGAAAAATTGAAATTGGTTATGCCGTATGGGAGTGTTCTAGGTCGTGAATTGGATTGCCAAGGCTTGCATATATGTCTAGTAATGAGAATCAATCAGAATAATGGACATTAAACCAATGCAATGAAGTTTTTGATTTTGCCCATAACCACCATTGAACAACTTGCCATTTTTGCTCCAAATTTGAATTTTTATGCTTGGAATAGGTCTTACACGAAATTGGTATGTGTTTTATGGTGTGTCAAAGCTATTCAAAACAAAATATATCCCTCAATTAATTTTCTTGATTTTTATTTGAATTTTAAAGATTTAAAATGAATTAAACCAAATAAAATTAAATAAAAATAGAAAAATTAATTTTTAATCTTGAAATAAATCATGGGACACGTGGGAGGCATGGCAAAGCTGAACCAAGTGGAAAAAGTGGGCCCTTTTTTGTCAAAAATGAAATTTCAAGGATGGTTGACTTTGGCCATTTCACAAACATTTCCCAACTTCTCCAATGCATATCTTGCTCAATTTTGAAGCTATGAACATGTTCTTGGACATTTTGGAAAGGTCTTGAAGTCCTCTAACCAATGCCTTTGGTCCCATGTCATTTTGATTTACCAATCTCAAGTTATGGTCTTTGACTTAAAGTGCCTTTTTGTTGACTTTTGAAAATGACCTATAATGTTGAAATTGATAACTTTTTGTGAGAGCATTTCTTGGACTTGGAATGTGAAGATGAGTTGTAGGAAATGTCCTCCCCTTAAAGATGAGCATTGGATGGGATTTTTCGGATGAACCATGAAAAAGTTATGCCTTGGTCAAGTTACAGTTGACTTTTCAGCTGTCCAAAAATAGAAACTTTTGCATCTTGATGATTTTTGAGCCATTCTTATGGAATCATGATCAAGAATTGATCAAATGATGATTGTGGCCTCAAAATAAGATGTTGACCAAAAATTTTGAATTTTGACTGCCAAATGACCATTTTCCCCTATAGTTGATTGTGAGGCAATTAGGGTTTTTGACTGTGCAACTTGACCTTGTGAGCCTTGAAACTTGACATGTAGATGCTTGACAATGTATATGAGCATATGTGACTTGATTTAGCCCTTGAAAACCTCAACTTCCTTGCAAGAACCAAAACCCTAATTTGACTGGCTTAGGAAGATGGTTGATTGTGTAGCCCTTGAGTAGACTTTGAACCATTTGAGGTGATGCTTGTCAAATCTTGAAGAATATGGGAGGGCAAATTTTGGGGTACAACAGTTGCCCCTGTTCAATCTTCTTAGACCTGAGGATGTAGATTGGCTTGTGTGCCTTTCGTGATCCGAGGGTGGAAGATGATTGAACATTAGAGTGCCCAGAAATTTGCACTCACATAGTAGAGTATCAGCAGTGTGATAGCGGGAATGGGCTTACAGATGCCATTTGGAAAGATGGTGGATAGGGAGATGGGCTTATAGATGCCATCTGGAGATATGACAGAACCTTGTCGGGAATGGGCTTATAGATGCCATTTGGAAGTGTAATGGGAGGATGGGCTTATAGATGCCATATGGAGATGTGACAAAACCTTGTCGGGAATGGGCTTATAGATGCCATTTGGAACTGTTGGTAAGTGGATGGGCTTATAGATGCCATCTAGGTGTCGATTGCGTAAGAGATTCCTTAGCGAGAACTTGCGTACCTGAGAAAGAAAGATAATTACCTGGCCCATTACAGGGGTTGATCTTCAATCTCTTCGTGCAGATATGCCCTGGCTAGATACAGGTGTCGAATCCATAATTAATTGCTCACAGATGTGCCCTGGCTGGATACAGGAATCGAATATGGAATTAGTCGTCAACAGATATGCCCTGGCTGGATGCAGGAATCGAATCTTCAAACTCTTCAGACGTGCCCCGGCTGGATACAGGAATCGAATATGGAAATAGTCGTCAACAAATATGCCCTGGCTGGATACAGGAATCGAATCTTCAAACTCTTCAGACGTGCCCTGGCTGGATACAGGAATCGAATCTGGAAATAGTCGTCAACAGATATGCCCTGGCTGGATACAGGAATCGAATCTTCAAACTCTTCAGACGTGCCCTGGCTGGATACAGGAATCGAATCTGGAAATTCTTCAGACGTGCCCTGGCTGGATACAGGAATCGAATCTGGAAATAGTCGTCAACAGATATGCCCTGGCTGGATACAGGAATCGAATCTGGAAATAGTCGTCAACAGATATGCCCTGGCTGGATACAGGAATCGAATCTTCAAACTCTCCAGACGTGCCCTGGCTGGATACAGGAATCGAATCTGGAAATTCTTCAAACGTGCCCTGGCTGGATACAGGAATCGAATATGGAAATAGTCGTCAACAGATATGCCCTGGCTGGATACAGGAATCGAATCTTCAAACTCTTGAGACGTGCCCTGGCTGGATACAGGAATTGAATCTGGAAATAGTCGTCAATAGATATGCCCTGGCTGGATACAGGAATCGAATCTTCAAACTCTTCAGACGTGCCCTGGCTAGATACAGGAATCGAATCTGGAAATAATCGTCAACAGATATGCCCTGGCTGGATACAGGAATCGAATCTTCAAACTCTTCAGACGTGCCCTGGATGGATACAGGAGTCGAATCTGGAAATAGTCGTCAACAGATATGCCCTGGTTGGATACAAGAATCGAATCTTCAAACTCTTCAGACGTGCCCTGGCTGGATACAGGAGTCGAATCTGGAATTGATCGCTCACATATATGCCCTGGCTAGATACAGGTGTCGAATCTGGAATTGCGACAGTTGATAGTAATTATCTTTGGATTGACCTTTTTCTAAAAAGGTAAAACATCAGTTCTATGCAATGTCATGATGTATGAAGTGCATGATGTCATGATGTTCTTAAAAACAGATGAGATTGTATGATGTGTATATGCATGTATCATGACGATGCGATGTTTATGAATGTATTCTCATCTAGGAAAATAAATCCTTGACGGATGCCGGGAGTTTGAATCCTGGGCTGACGTTGAAGAGTAGAATTCTTCGTTTCCGCTGGGGCGGATGATTGCAAGAATACCGGTAGGAGAAGATGACTATGTTGGGGTAATAAACTTGTTGGAGAGATTACTCTGCGGGGAATACTCTGTGGGAAGAGATACTTCGCTGAGGTTTGATGATAACTCCGCTGGGGATACGGTTGATAAGCTTTGTGGGGGAAGATTTGATGAACTCCGCTGGGGATAGGAAGAACTTTGTCGAGGACGATCTTTATGTTGTTTTTAGCTGAGGATAACCCAGTTATAAGCTCTGGTGGAGAATAATCTTTGAATAAAGTCCGGGAGACGCGTTCGTACTCTGCAGGGGATAAGCTTCCAAGATCTACTGGGGAGATGGATCAACTCTCCTGGGGAGACTTTTGAGACTGTACTGGGGAAGTGGCTCCACTGGGATGTCTGTATTCCGCCGGGGAACAATCTTAGAATAAGACTGCCGGGGATGCTTGCTTAGGAATATCTGCATACTCCACTGGGGAATATTGAGATCTTCTGGGGAGACCCAGCTTCCTTAAGGCTGACTGTGATCGGTGGATCTGGAACTGACTGTTTAACGCTGGTTCGCGAAATGTCGCGGTAAGCAAGAGTCGCCACCGTCTTTTATTTTCTCCAAATGGAAAGGACAAAAGCACAGAAAAATTCCTTATAGAGATTTCTCTCGGTTCGGGAGGTAGATTTATAGAAAGGGAAGGTGTTAGCACCCTTTCTATCCATGGTTATCCATGGGCTCTTAGATACTTGCTCATTTGTGTTTTCAAAATTGTTTGTTTGCTTTTCAACTGTGGGTTTAAAAAGTTTCTTTGAAAATTTCAGTTCGACTCTTGTATCAGTCCTCAAGAGTGTTTGAAAAGTTGCTTTCGAAAGCTTTTTGAAAAGTGTCGGTGTGAAAAGTATTTTTTGATTTGTTTTGAAATTAGAGCAAGTATCTACGAGTTCTCTACCTACTCTAAGGAATTCGTCTGTGTAAATGTCCTTGAAGTAGTGCCATCCCACCATTGAGAGGTAGGTAGCACCACCATTGGAGGTGTTCGGGTCAATTCGAGGATTCGGGACATGGTGATCACCGGAGCCATAGGAAGACACCTTAGAAGCTACCCTCATGCCATGTTCATGGACATGAGGACTTACTAAAACATCCTCTACTCGACGACCACCCTTCGAGGGGCAAGGCAACAGTGGGGCGTACCCTAGGGGTGGTGTGTGATTTGTGTGTCATGTTCATTTATGTTTATCTTGTTCATGGATTGGTGATCTACGCGTTGCTTTTATTTTGGCATTCATTCTTTCATGCAAATTATTAACAGTTAAAAAGATGCGGAATTAAAAGTCCTACGCTATTACAAAGGCGCGGGTCTACATCGCCAAATTAATCCAAGACCCGATTTGAAATAAAATAAAACGCGGAAAATAAATGTCCTAATCAATCTATTACATGGCTTTGGGATAAATACATTATATTTACAAAGAGAAACAAAATAAGCGCGCGAAACGGAATTATAATCGGAAGCGAGGGCGTTGGACCCTTTTAAAGAAATTAAATTACAATTAATAAATTAATTAAGTTAAATAAAAGAAAGAGTTTTTTTGGAATTTTTGTATTTTATGGAGTTAGTAAGAAAATTAAATGAAATTAAAACCCTAATTCTAAACTATTTTTAATTTATTAAAAAAGATATTTAAATTTGACCTAATTTTAATTAATTATTTACATGGAAATTTATTTACAAAATAAATAATTAATTATTAATAATGGTAAAAGAAAAGGAAAAAAGGATAAAAGTATAAAACCCTAATTCTACATTTCTTAGTTTAGTACAAAAATATTAAAGTTAAAACCTAGAATTAGAACTAAATTAATTAACAAAGTTTATTCGCAAAAAAAAAGAGTTAGTGAATTAAACATTAAAACATATTTTTTATTTTTATAGTTTCTGATTTTTTTGTTATTTTTTTATGATATGAAAAATTAATTTAAAGAATTGAAATAAAACTAAATAAAAAAATAAAAATAGAAAAAATAAAAGGAATGAAAAAATGAAATGCAAACCAATGGGGGGTGTTGACCCCAATTTAGGAGGTAAATTGCCAGTAATCTGGCCCATTTATTGGAGGCCTCTTTTGACTTTTCTGGCCATGTGCATATGCGTTGACTGGGGTGTTCCCTGGACTTTGGATCCTGGCCACTAGATGGATATTGTGGGACGTGTGGCAAGCCAAGATATGAGGCTGCATGGTAGACTTTAGGAAGCACGCTACATAGAACCATGTTAGAAAGAAAAATATGGAATAAAGTGGGGGATCTGGGGATCGAACCCAGGTCCCAGTGTTTACCAAGCCTTTTGTCCACCAACTGAGCTATTTGAGCGCTTTGTAATTATAATGGAAAGGGATTAATATAAAAAAACAAACGCACTAATGCTATTAACAAGAAAACACGCGCTAAAATTTGAATAGCCCTATCACATTGAGACAAATCATCTTCTTCTCCACTTCTTTGTTTTGACCTGAAAAAAAAGAGAAAGGATAGCGGGGGTTTTAAACCCCCACAAACCTCAACATTCAAAAATAGCGATTAGCGTATGGTTGCTAATAAATTGAGCGTGACTAGTGGTTCTGAATCGTGTGAAGCTTCTGATTCTAATGGCCCTGGTCTTGTGTCTCAATTTTTCCAGAATAAGGAAGCCCCAAATCTAAACCTCTGAAAACCTAGAAGACGTTAATGGTAGGTTCTCGTACAGGGCATAAAAATTCAATTAAACGATGCCAAAATTTTTAGAATGTTTATGTAGTGCAAAACGACAAGCAAAAGGCATAAATGATGCGTATAATTCAAAACACGAATATGGAAAATTGTAAGAACAGGACAGCTTCGTGTTACCAATTCTTTGTGTTAGGGGGCTGGAAAAAGGTTGGGTCACGTTCAGGAAAGCCTCAGAAAGCTTTTGGAATTGGTTACAAGCTTTGAATCACGCTCTATGTGTGAAATCAGTTTTGTAATTTTTGACAAAAATTGCAAAGTTTGTTCTCAGGCTTGGGCGCAGCTTCCAAGTTGTGCACTAGGGTTGTGATCAGCTTAAGTATGCCAATAGATTAGGGTAAGAATTTTGAGTCAAAAGCCTTTGCATTGATGAATCAAATATTTGATTTCCATGGAATCTTTTCAAATCTTTTTCATGTGTTTTTGATACCAATCATGGCCAAACCTTCCCAAATTGGGTGTGCACGAATCTTGAGGTTTTATTGGAGAGAATATGTTGCCAAAAGGGATTAAAAAACATGGTTTTCTATTTTTGTCATATTTTATTTCATTAAATGAATTAATAGTGATTAAAAATTCAAATAAATAATAAAAAATGATGAAATAATTTCCCTTTGGGCCAAATGGTCGTGCATAACCTTTGGATGATGATTCTTGGAAGAAAATGTGGCCCATTAGCAATTTTGTGGCATTTGAAGTAAAGTTGACTTTTCAAAATTCCCAAAAATTTCCCAACTTCCACAAGGCATATCTTGCTCAATTTTTAAGCTTTGATCATGTTCTTGGACATTTTGGAAAGGTCCTGAAGTCCTCTAACCAATGCCTTTGGTCCCATGTCATTTGGATTTACCAATATCAAGTTATGGTCTTTGACGTAAAGTGCCTTTTTGTTGACTTTTGAAAATGACCTATAATGTTGAAATTGATAACTTTTTGGGAAAGCATTTCTTGGACTTGAAGTGTGAAGAGGGGTTGTAGGAAATGTGATTCTCTTCAAAATGAGATTTGGATGGAATTTTTATGATAAACCATGTGGAAGTTATGCCCTGGTCAAGTTACAGTTGACTTTTTCAACCGTCCAAATATGGAAACTTTTGCATCTTGAGACTTTTTGAGCCATGCCTTGAAAATTATGATCAAGAATTTATCAAATGATGTTTGTGGCTTCAAAATAATATGTTGACCAAAAATTTGGACTTTTGACTGTCAAATGACCATTTTGCCCCTGCAATTGACTGTTGAGCAATTAGGGTTTCTGACTGTGCAATTTTGTGCTGTAAGTCTTGAAACATGACATGAGGATGCTTGACCATGTTTATAGGCATGTGGGACTTGTTTGGACCCTTGGAAACTTCATTTTCTTTGTCAGAACCAAAACCCTAGTTTTTTTACTGTTAAGAGGCCCTTGAACTGTGCAACCCTTGGGGAAATTTTAAAGCATGCTCTTTGCAAATCTTGAAGAATATGGGAGGGAAAATTTTGGGGTACAACAGTTGCCCCTGTTCAATCTTCTTAGACCTGAGGATGCAGATTGGCTGACGTGCCTTCGTAATCCGAAGGTGGAAGATGATTGAACACTAGAGTGCCCAGAAATTTGCGCTCACATAGTAGTGTGATGGTGGGAATGGGCTTATAGATGCCATTTGGAGATTGATGGATAGGATGATGGGCTTATAGATGCCATGCTGAGAGGTGATGGATAAGTGGACGAGCTTATAGATGCCATCTGGGTGTCGATCGCGTAAGAGTTTCCTTAGCGAGAACTTGCGTATCTGAAAAAGAAAATGATTACCTGGCCTATTACAGGAGCTGGTCTTCAAACTCTTTATATAGACGCGTCCTGAATGGTTACAGGAATTGAATCTGGAGCTTCAAAAGGTTATGAATGAACCCGGGATGTTTACTGCTTCAACGGGACGGTGAGAGAACCTTGGACGATTACTACCTCAACAGGAACGCTGAGAGAATCTTGGGGAAATTACTACCTCAACAGGAACGCTGAGAGAACCTTGGGGCGATTACTACCTCAACAGTAACACTGAGAGAATCTTGGGCGACTTCAACCTCAACAGTAACGCTGAGAGAATCTTGGATGTCTTCTATTGGGCTAAGAATCAGGGAGATCTTAGGATCGATCTGACTAAACCGGAGAAGGCCTTTGACTGGATAAGAAACAGGAAAATCTTAGGGTCGATTTAACTGAACCGGACAAGGTCTTGAAATCTTCAACTGGATAAGAAACAGGGAGATCTGAGGGTCGATCTGACTGAACCAGAGAAGGCCTTTGACTGGATAAGAAACAGGAAAATCTTAGGGTCGATTTAACTGAACCGGACAAGGTATTGAAATCTTCAACTGGATAAGAAACAGGGAGATCTTAGGGTCGATCTGACTGAACTAGAGAAGGCCTTTGACTGGATAAGAAACAGGAAAATCTTAAGGTCGATTTAACTGAACCGGACAAGGTCTTGAAATCTTCAACTGGATAAGAAACAGGGAGATCTTAGGGTCGATCTGACTGAACCAGAGAAGACCTTTGACTGGATAAGAAACAGGAAAATCTTAGGGTCGATTTAACTGAACCGGACAAGGTCTTGAAATCTTCAACTGGATAAGAAACAGGGAGATCTTAGGGTCGATCTGACTGAACCAGAGAAGGCCTTTGACTGGATAAGAAACAGGAAAATCTTAGGGTCGATTTAATTGAACCAGGCAAGGTCTTGGAATATCTTCAACTGGATAAGAATCAGGGAGATCTTAGGGTCGATCTGACTGAACCAGAGAAGGCCTTTGACTGGATAAGAATCAGGAAAATCTTAGGGTCGATTTAACTGAACCAGACTAAAGTCTTGAAATATAGTTGAGAATTTAACTGGATCTTTCCTGAAAGGTAAAGGTCAGTCATATGCAATGCATGATATGGATCAAGCAATGATGTTCTCAACATAAATGAGATTTGTAAGATATGATGCGTATATGCATGCTATATTGTATGAAAATGTGATGTTTATGACTGTATCTTTTTGTCTTAGGAAAATAAATCCTTGACGGGTGCCGGGAAGTCACATCCTGGGCTGATGTTGGAGAATAGTGCTTTGTTGTTTCCTCTGGGGAAGATAGTTGCAAGAATACCAGTAGGAGAGGATAACTCCGTTGGGGAATAAACTTGGCGAATGGATTACTCTGCGGGGAGAAAAGTACTCTAACGATCTTGCTGGGAAATAATACTCTGTGGGGAGAGAGGTACTTTGCTGAAATGTTGATGGTAACTTCGCTGGGGATACCATTGTTATGTTGGAAGTGTTAATAGACTTCGCTGGGGATAGGAAGACTTTGCCGAGGACGATCTTTCCGTGGCTTTTGGCTGAGGATAACCCAGTTATATCCTGGTAGGGAAATAACCTTTGAATAAAGCCGGGAGACGCGTTCATGCTCTGCGGGGATAAGCTTCCAGAATCTACTGGGGATAAGCTTACTGCCTGGGGAGATGGATTCCAACTTTCCTGGGGGAACTGGATAGGACTCTCCTGGGGAAATCTTTGAGATATATTGGGGAAGTGACTCCATTGGATGTTTGATATACCGCCGGGGAACAATCTTTAGGCCAAGACTGCCGGGGATGCTTGTTAAGAATGCATGTATATTGCTGGGGAACGTTGAGATCTGCTGGAGGATACCCAACTTCCCTAAGGTTGATAATAGCTTTGCTTGGGGAGAGTGTATTGACTTGCTGACGCACTCTCTGGGGATTTAAGATGTACTGGTTATATTCTTCAGCCGAACTTACCTTGGTACCTTGATAGACAGAACAATTAGATCGCTTAGACAACTCTTTATTGCCCCTGTTTCTAATGTTACCTGTAATTAATCCTTTGTTTCGTACGCAAATATATATGAATTAGCAATTAGTGTCAAATGCATATATCACAAATTGAACCTTGGACGTTCTTCGCAAAAAAAACAGAAAAGGAAAAACAAATGGCAATTTGAGCTGAAAAGTATATTTGTATTGATTTTTGAATTTGCCTGAAAAATAGGCGTTTATGTACAAGAGGCTGACGTCCTAGTAAGAGAACGCCGCTGAACAAAAGAGTTTATACAAATTTGTACAAGAGAAAATAAAATAGCTGTGTGAAATGAATGATCCACTGGATTTCAACTCTGCTATTGCCTTTATATCTCCGAGCGTCTCATCACTTGATGACCTTAGTTGAAGATGAAGCTGACTGATCGATGCCGTCTGAACTTGATGTTGATACCGGATTCTGGATGCAAGGTGATCCAATGAGACATAGTATTACGCTTTATCCCTAACTTTTGCCTGGACCGCCCTTTCAGGTTTTCAGTCCACCGGGATACCCATTTTTGCCCAAGCCGCCTTTTCAGGTTTTCGACTTGCCGGGTGTACAGATTTTTTTTCATTTCATCCCTTCATTTTGCCCGAACCCTTTTGGTTTGCCGGGAAGCCCTTATTTTTGCCTAGGCATGTCAGCCTAGCGGGTCTTTATTATGCATAGTATCTTTTTACTATGTCTGCATTGGCGGGGTGAGGAAGGTCGTCACCATCCATGTTGGTTAGAATCATGGCTCCTCCTGAGAACACATGTTTAACCACAAATGGCCCTTCGTACGTAGGGGTCCATTTGCCCCTTGGATCACTCTGAGGAAGGATGATTCGCTTGATTACCAGATCCCCAACTTGATATTCTTGTGGTCTGACCTTTTTGTTAAATGCCCTGATCATCCGTTTCTGGTACGTTTGACCATGACAAATAGCAGCAAGTCTCTTTTCATCAATAAGGTTTAGCTGATCAAGTCGTGTCTGGATCCAATCATCTTCGTTCAGATCTGCATCCTTCATTATCCGGAGAGAGGGTATTTGCACTTCGATCGGTAAGACTGCCTCCATACCGTAGACCAAGGAGAAAGGAGTTGCCCCGGTTGACGTCTTGGCTGAGGTACGGTACCCATGTAGAGCAAACGGTAACATCTCGTGCCAATCTTTATAAGTCACTGTCATCTTCTGCACGATTTTCTTAATGTTCTTATTTGCTGCTTCTACAGCCCCATTCATCTTCGGTCTGTAAGGAGAAGAGTTGTGGTGCTGTATCTTAAACTGCTCGCAGAGCTCAGTGATCATCTTGTTATTGAGATTGGTACCGTTGTCTGTAATGATTCTTTCTGGGATGCCGTATCGACAGATCAGATTGTGTCGAATGAACCGTGCCACAACGTTCTTGGTTACCGTAGCGTAGGAAGCTGCCTCAACCCACTTTGTGAAGTAATCAATCGCTACCAGGATGAAGCGATGCCCATTGGATGCTGTAGGTTTAATCTCACTGATCATATCTATGCCCCACATTGCAAACGGCCAAGGTGCTGTCAAGACATTCAGAGGAACTGGAGGAACATGCACCTTGTCTGCATATATCTAGCATTTGTGGCATGTCCGGGAGTGTTGGTAACAGTCGGCTTCCATTGTCGACCAGAAATACCCTGCCCGAAGGATTTTCTTTGCCATAGTGTGTCCACTGGAATGTGTTCCGAAGGTCCCTTCATGTAGCTCTTCCATAATCCTTTCTGCTTTTGTCTTGTCCACACAACGCAGTAAGGTCGAATCATGGTTTCGCTTATACAGGATGCCGCTGCTAAGGAAGAACTTCGCTGCGAACCTTCTCAGAAACTTCTTATCGTTGACAGATGCCCCTTCAGGGTATTCCTGAGCTTCCAAATATCTCTTCACCTCATGGTACCAAGGCTTCTCAGTCACCAATTCAGTCTCAAGATCACAATAGTATGCCGGTTCGTCCAGTTTCCAGATAATGATCCGGGGAGCCCCATTGTCCCACTTGACTTTGAACATGGAAGACATCGTAGCTAACGCGTCCGCCAACTGATTCTCCTCTCTTGGGAAATGTTCAAAAGTTATCTCTGTGAAGTGGGGGATCAATGTCAACACACATTCTCTGTAAGGAATAAGATTCGGATGTTTCGTATCCCACTCTTCTTTGATCTGATTGATCACAAGAGCGGAATCTCCGAAAACACTCAGAAACTTGATCCTTTAGTCGATCTCAGCTTGGAGACCCATGATGCACACCTCATACTCCGCCATGTTGTTGGTACAGTTGAAACATAGCCGGGCAGTGAGTGGAGTATGGGTGCCTTGAGAAGATATGATCACAGCGCCGATACCGTTACCCAAAGCGTTGGAGGCTCCGTCAAAGTGCATAGACCATCGAGATCCTTCCTCGGGTCCTTCATCCGGTCCAGGTACTTCACAATCACTCACAATCATGATGCTTTCGTCTGGAAACTCAAAGTTCATTGACTGATAGTCGTCTACTGCCTGATGTGCCAAGTGGTCTGCCAATACACTTCCTTTGATGGCTTTCTGGGTTGTGTACTGGATGTCGTATTCTGTCAAGATCATTTGCCATCTTGCTATTCTCCCAGATAGAGCAGGCTTTTCAAATATGTACTTTATAGGATCCATCTTCGAGATCAACAAGGTAGTGTGAGTCAGCATATACTGTCTCAGCCGGCGAGCATCCCATACCAAAGCGCATCAAGTTTTCTCGAGCAGTGAGTATCGGGTCTCACAGTCGGTAAACTTTTTGCTAAGGTAATAAATGGCATGCTCTTTTCGGCCAGACTCGTCATGCTGCCCCAGCACACACCCCATTGAGTTGTCAAGTACTGTCAGGTAGAGTATCAGAGGTCTCCCTTCAACCGGTGGCATAAGGATGGGTGGTTCTTGGAGATACTCCTTGATTCTGTCAAAAGCGGCCTGACATTCATCATTCCAACGTACTACCTGATCTTTCTTCAGCAGCTTGAAGATTGGCTCACAGGTAGCAGTTAGGTGTGAGATGAACCGAGCAATGTAATTCAGGCGTCCTAGAAAGCCTCTGACCTCTTTCTCTGTCTTAGGAACTGGCATCTCTTGAATGGCTTTAACCTTGGCAGGGTCCACTTGAATACCCTTATCACTTACAACAAAGCCTAGCAACTTTCCAGATCTTACCCCGAAGGTGCACTTGTTCGGGTTCAACCTCAGCTTGTACAACTTCAGTCGGTCAAACAATTTCTGCAGATGATCTAGGTGTTCTTCCTCAGTCTGGGACCTTGCGATCATGTCGTCAACATACACTTCTATCTCATGATGGATCATGTCATGAAATAAAGCAACCATGGCACGTTGGTAGGTTGCCCCAGCGTTCTTCAGTCCAAAAGGCATGACCTTGTAGCAGAAGGTGCCCCACTGAGTAACAAAGGTAGTCTTTTCCATGTCTTCCGGAGCCATCTTGATCTGATTATAACCTGAAAAACCATCCATGAAAGAGAACACCTTGTGCTGAGCCGTATTGTCAACAAGGACATCAATGTGAGGCAAAGGGAAGTCATCTTTGGGGCTGGCCCTGTTCAGATCCCTGTAATCGACACACATTCTGACCTTTCCATCTTTCTTAGGTACCGGAACCACATTAGCAACCCACTGAGGGTAAGAAGTCACTGCAAGAAACCCGACATCAAACTGTTTCATAACCTCGGCTTTGATCTTCTCAGACATCTCTGGACGCATACGGCGGACCTTTTGCTTGACCGGAGGGCAGTCTTCCTTGGTAGGCAAATGATGGACTATAATGTCGGTATCCAACCCGGGCATGTCTTTGTAGGACCAGGAAAAGATCTCCATATAATCATGTAGCATCTGAGTCAACCGTTGCTTCACGCTGAGCTCTAGGTTGGCACCAATCTTTACCTCCTTCCTGTCCGTCTCAATACCCAGATTTATTGTTTCCACCGGCTCTTCATGTGGTTGAATTGCCCTCTCTTCCTGAAGTAACAGTCTGGCAAGCTCGCCAGGCACTTCGCAATCATCTTCACCTTCGTCTTCGGCTAAGTTGATCGGATTTTCGAAGTCATAACTGGCAGTAGCAGAGTCGTTACCAGTGAGATCCAGAGTGGATTGAAACCTGTATGAGTGAGTGTGTGTAAATACAGCTGTTTTGCAATATATAAAGAAAGGAAAGAAAGAAAAGGAGCATAAGATTTGAGATGCGAGAAAATGTCCAAGGTCTTTATTCATGATATATGAAATGACAATTAATATACCCTCACAAATGAAGCCACGGTGCCCCGGGTAAGACACCGGGCCATAGAGTTTCAAATCATTGTTTATTACAAATAACAAAACAAAGGAGTTTATTACTGCGTAACAAAAGTAACAGGATTATGATCTTTAGCAATCCAATTGGTCAATCCACCATCAGTCGTCGAGTAGATCCAGCTATCGAACTCTGATTCTTCCACCTCATCTTCATCCCCAATGGCATTCACTCCTGGGTTGGTAATGAGCACAGGAGGTCTTCTGGTCTTCGCCTTGCGCATAGCCTTCTGACCCTCTGCAGTAAAACCCAGTCCAAACTTGTCAGTTTTAGGTGTAAAATCAGGGAGCCTGCCCCAGTTAGCACATTCACCTTTCTTGATTACAGCCCGGGCATCCTTCAAGGAGGCCATCTTCAATGGAAAGTCCTCTTCAACCACTGTCTCTGCTGCTGCCAATGTTGGAGGTACCTCTTCAAAATGCTGAAAGGGGGTTTCAATAAACTCCCCGTCCATCTCAATATACCTGAAGGAATTCAAATGGCTCACCATATACTCCTCCTCTCCCTGTACAGTGACAATCTTCCCTCTGACGGGGTACTTGAGCTTCTGGTGCAGGGTAGAGGTTACTGCCCCAGCTTTGTGGATCCAAGGTCGACCTAGTAAGCAAGAATATGATGGACGGATATCCATCACATAGAAAGTAGAGTCGAATACTTGAGAACCCACACGAATAGGAATGTCTACCTCTCCATGAACCATCCTCTTAGAACCGTCAAAGGCTCTGACAATGATGTTGCTAGGTTTCAGCTTCAGGCCCTCACAATCCAAACGGTCTAAGGCCTTCTTGGGTAGCACATTCAGGGAAGAACTAGTGTCCACCAACACGTGCGCAAGAGTAGTGCCCCTGCATTCAATAGAGACATGCAGGGCATCATTGTGGTCCTTTCCCTTAGCAGTAAGGTCAGCATCCGAGAAACCCAAACCATTGTCGGCTGTCAAATTGGCTACGCAATCAGTAAATTGGACTGCAGATGTCTCCTGTGGCACATGGGCCGTCTTGAGAAATGAAATCAGGGCCTTAGCATGGGCCTCTGAGCACAGCAGCAAGGAGAGCATGGAGATCTTGGAGGGGGTATGCCCCAGCTGTTCAACAACATTAAAGTCACTCTTCTTGATTATCTTCAGAATTTCCTCCATCTCTTGTTGGGAGGCCTTAGCAGTCACAGATTTTGGTGCCTCCATTCGGGCAGGCTCATCTTCAATCCCTTTACCCCGAGCATTAGATGACTCGGCAGCAGGGGAAACAACTTGATCAGAAACGGGAACAGGTACACTTGCAGGTGTTATAGTGAGGGGTCTTCGAATAGCTGGTGGTGCAATGTCAGGCGAGAAGAGCCTGCCACTGCGGGTTACTTTGGACGGACCAGTGATATTGCTGATGCTGGTGCCAGTGTTGAACTCTTGCTTTATTCCATGTACATACACATCTGCCCCATAGTGCCATGGGACAGCCTTATCAGATTCATATGGGAGAGGCCCCGGAACAGTAATCACAATGGGTGCGACAGTCATGATTTTAACCGACTTCCTTGGGAGAGACTTGATTGGATTATTGAAAATTGTAACAACAGAAACTTCTTCCACCGGAACAAACTGAACAGCAGTCTTCTTGAACAGAATCTCTTTGCTGTCCATCAGGCTTTGGATGCCCAACTTCAGCAAAGGACAACCAGAAAGGGAAACAACATAGAAAAGGCAACCTTCACTACAACCCGGAAATAAACCGGCCAGCAGTAAGTTCCTCTTAACGGTCATCAAGGGAGTAGCTACATCATTCACAGAAACGGCGTATACATCTTCATCAACGACATTCACTCCATGCTGGGGCATATGAGCAGTCACCACATTTGGCCTCTCAGGCGCTTCAAACTGTATCTCTTTTACGTCAATAAGGTCCTGCACCTTATTCCTTAAGGCCCAACAGTCATCAGTGGAATGCCCCGGGCTATCGGAGTGATAAGCACAGCGGGCATTTGGATTGTACTTGGGAGAAGCCGTATTCACAACCTTCGGGGCCTCTCTAATAGTCACCAAATTGGTGGATAGCAACTGCGGCAAGATTTGCGATAAGGTCATACTTAGACGGGTAAACTCTCTTCTGGGTCTTTCACCCCTTTGTGGATTGGTTTGCTGAGGAGCGGCAGCAGGCTTTGCAATCATCACCGCGTTGACAGATTGGCAGCGCTCGGGTTTCTCTTGTCTTCTAGACCCATACACAGCACTGGCCTCTTTTTTAAAGGGTTTCTTTTTAGAGCTTGCAGATGCACCCTTCTGAATTTTGCCGGACTTCATTCCAGCCTCTATTCTCTCTCAAGTCAGAATAAGATCAGTGAACCCTGCCGACGAATTCCTGATAAGATGATTGAAAAAAGGCCCAGATAGGGTCCCCAAGAACATGTCTACCAACTCCCGGTCAGTTAACGGAGGCTGCACCCTGCCAGCCAGATCCCTCCACTTCTATGCATACTCTTTAAAACTTTCGCTTGACCCTAGCGACATACCCTGGAGTTGGGTACGTGTAGGAGCAAGGTCGGCATTATATTGATTCTGCTTATAAAAAGCAGTAGCCAACTCCTCCCAGTTACGAACCTTGGTCCCATCCAGCTGATAGAACCATTCGAGATGAGTCCCTGAAAGACTCTCCTGGAAGAAGTGGATCCACAAGTTCTTGTCCACTGAGTATGGTTGAATCTTCCGCACATAAGATCTGAGGTGTAGCTTGGGACAAGACGCCCCGTCATACTTGGTAAAAGATGGTGCTTTGAACTTGTGAGGAATAATCACACCAGTAGATAAGCCCAAATCTCCGAAATCCAGCCCAGGCACTTGTTGGATCTCCATTGCATTCAGTCTGTCCTCCAACTGCTTATACCAGTCTTCAGCCGGAGGATACTGTTCCTCATTGAAGTCAGTCTCGTTGTCAGAGACTACTGGACTAGGACCTTTTCCCCCTTGGGGACTGCTCTTGCCTATAGAAGAACCAGCCTCTTCATTCTGCAGAGTGTTGCCAAACCTTCGGCCCGAGTTGAAAAGAACAGTTCTCTTCTTCTTCTTCTTCTTCTTCTTCTTCTTCTCCTTCTTCAGGAGTAAAGCCTTCAGCTCTTCTTGGCCTTGAGCCAAACCCATGATCAGTTCCTGAAATTGCGCGTTCTGCGCCTGAAGAGCCTTGATAGACATCTCGGTTGATGATGATTCAGGGTTCATGATGCTGAAATAAACAGCGAAGAACAGTAAGCAACCTGAAAAGAAGTAAACCTGCTATGCACATGATGAATGGAATGCGTATGATTTATGTTTTCAAAGACAATCGGGAATCAACTTTGTAAACAAAAAAGGAACACACTTCATTAGATTCAACTTTGAAACTTAAATTGTTCAACAGGTTGCCCTTAGGCGTTACATAAAATGGAAATACTGAAAAGGGAAGTAAAACTTGTAAAAGAACATATCGAGCTCCTTATTGATCCCATGGTCTCCTCTTCTCAGTATGGATGTAGTCATTCAGAGCTCGCTCATTCTCCAACTGCTTTGTCAGCTTCTGGATTTTCAATTCCTGCTCATTGAACTTTTCCCGATACGAATCCCGTTCTTCTCGCAGTTGCGACCAAGACCTCTTTAATGTCTCATAATCAGTAGGTATCTGAGGAGGGAGGACAGTTGGAGGAGCTCCATCTTTGTCAGGATACTCAAGAATGATGGGTCTGACAGCTTCGTATGGCATACCTAACTTCTGAGCATGGATGCGGACCCATTTGTAGTAGGCTTCCATAGGTAGAGAAGTCTTTGGCCCCAACTCTTGTGGGTCAGCTTTATGAACTTTGTCCCAAGCCTTGATGAACCTACGACGCAGCTCGTCACTATCCACCTGAAACTTAAAACTGATGTGAGGCACCAACATCTCATGAGGCCCTGCTCTTCTGGCCCTTCCAAACTGTCAGAGTGCTAGACATGGATTGTAAGAGATTCCTCCTTGAGTACCAATCAAAGGAACATTAGGGTATTCCCCGCAGCGATCAATAACAGCTATCTCGTCCAAGCCTCTGAAAGTCCAAACGATGTCCTTATCAGTGAGAGACATTAACCTATGAGCCCAACCTCTTCCTTCTTGGTTCTTCAGCACGGACTTAGGGAGGTGCGAAATAAACCACCTCACCAACAAAGGGATACAACACCACAGGGTTCCTCGTCTTCGGGTCGTACGAGCATAAAGTTGTTGCAGGATGTCACCTAAGAGAGTTGGCACAGGGTTCTGAGACATAAAGATCCTTATGGCAGTGACATTGATGAAGTTGTCAGGATTAGGAAACAAGACTAACCCATAGATTAAGAGAGCCAAGATGTCTTCATATGCCCTAAAGTCCAAGTCATTCCAGAAACTGTTAGCTTTACCAATCAGAAACTTGGCCAAGAAACCCTTAACTCCGCTTCTAGTCACCCAGTTGTCCATTACTTCTTGATGTGTCAAGGGAAGAGCCGCATCAACCTCCTCAAGCCTGAGGGTCTTTTCCCAACCAGTAAAGGGAGTCTGATCCAAGATAGGGATGCCAAGCAGATCAGAGAA
Source organism: Vicia faba (assembly GCA_948472305.1). Classification (NCBI taxonomy): domain Eukaryota; kingdom Viridiplantae; phylum Streptophyta; class Magnoliopsida; order Fabales; family Fabaceae; genus Vicia; species Vicia faba. Next base: position 271,999,056 of record OX451738.1, on the reverse strand, counting down.
ATCTTCCAGGGTAGGGACCAGTTGGAAGTCTTGAAAGGTGAAGCACTGGTACAGAGGGTCATAGAACTGGGTCAGGACACTCATCAACTGTTAATCCCGCTTTGCAGTGACTAAACTGAGAAGAGAACCATGCCTCTGGATGAAAGAAGTGGTGTTTGGAATTCTACTAACCAACTCCTCAAGCAACTCAGGTGGGTGAACAAAGTTGAACCGGATAGTATTCCTTCTCACAGGCATCATGATGTCCTACAAAACAGAGCTAAGGTGAAACCCTCTTGTCTTTGAAATGGTCAGTCCTTATGCAGGATGCATGCAATGCTCATGATGTTATGATGTTATGATAAAGCACACCACAAATATTTACAAAGGCAAACATGGTAAGGCATACAAGTCACACAAGACAAGCCCTTAAAGTTTAGGCCAGCATGAGGTCTAGGTATTACCCTCTTTCAGTTTGTTGGTTCATACATGTCCTATCAAAAGTAATCGGGTTCTTAGAGGATCCCAATATCATTGACTACCCTCAATTGGTCATAACTCCAGCATCGCAATCTTTTCTTGCAGCCCGAACCATCACGAGAGTTTAGCCTCAATGGGCGTAGCATACTGCTACTGTTCTAATGGCCAAGTTGTGTCATTTAAGGTTCTAAGGTCTGTTGGTGTTTAACGACTCCTCAGAAGACCCATATTCTCCTTGTTGCGACACAAGGGATATCGGTACAGACCAAGGTGCCACACCAACGTAGCCACTGCTTCACCCGTGTCGGTCTACGCCGGACAGGTCCCTCATAGCTTATGCTACCTAAACAGGGTATCCCCAGATCCGGGTTAGGATCTATGTACCTCCCATGCAACCCACAATTTAAAGCAAACAAGTCAAAACAATTGAAAACACAGTTATGAACTATCCTAAGGTACACCTCACTTTATAAGAGTCTCCCCAGCAGAGTCGCCAGTTCTGTGATCGGTGGATCTGGAACTGACGGTTTAACGCTGGTTCGCGAAATGTCGCGGTAAGCAAGAGTCGCCACCGTCTTTTATTTTCTCCAAATGGAAAGGACAAAAGCACAGAAAAATTCCTTATAGAGATTGCTCTCGGTTCGGGAGGTAGATTTATAGAAAGGGAAGGTGTTAGCACCCTTTCTATCCATGGTTATCCATGGGCTCTTAGATACTTGCTCATTTGTGTTTTCAAAATTGTTTGTTTGCTTTTCAACTGTGGGTTTAAAAAGTTTCTTTGAAAATTTCAGTTCGACATTTGTATCAGTCCTCAAGAGTGTTTGAAAAGTTGCTTTCGAAAGCTTTTTGAAAAGTGTCGGTGTGAAAAGTATTTTTTGATTTGTTTTGAAATTAGAGCAAGTATCTACGAGTTCTCTACCTACTCTAAGGAATTCGTCTGTGTAAATGTCTTTGAAGTAGTGCCATCCCACCATTGAGAGGTAGGTAGCACCACCATTGGAGGTGTTCGGGTCAATTCGAGGATTCGGGACATGGTGATCACCGGAGCCATAGGAAGACACCTTAGAAGCTACCCTCATGCCATGTTCATGGACATGAGGACTTACTAAAACATCCTCTACTCGACGACCACCCTTCGAGGGGCAAGGCAACAGTGGGGCGTACCCTAGGGGTGGTGTGTGATTTGTGTGTCATGTTCATTTATGTTTATCTTGTTCATGGATTGGTGATCTACGCGTTGCTTTTATTTTGGCATTCATTTTTTCATGCAAATTATTAACAGTTAAAAAGATGCAGAATTAAAAGTCCTACGCTATTACAAAGGCGCGGGTCTACATCGCCAAATTAATCCAAGACCCGATTTGAAATAAAATAAAACGCGGAAAATAAATGTCCTAATCAATCTATTACATGGCTTTGGGATAAATACATTATATTTACAAAGAGAAACAAAATAAGCGCACGAAACAGAATTATAATCGGAAGCGAGGGCGTTGGACCCTTTTAAAGAAATTAAATTACAATTAATAAATTAATTAAGTTAAATAAAAGAAAGAGTTTTTTTGGAATTTTTGTATTTTATGGAGTTAGTAAGAAAATTAAATGAAATTAAAACCCTAATTCTAAACTATTTTTAATTTATTAAAAAAAGATATTTAAATTTGACCTAATTTTAATTAATTATTTACATGGCAATTTATTTACAAAATAAATAATTAATTATTAATAATGGTAAAAGAAAAGGAAAAAAGGATAAAAGTATAAAACCCTAATTCTACATTTCTTAGTTTAGTACAAAAATATTAAAGTTAAAACCTAGAATTAGAACTAAATTAATTAACAAAGTTTATTCACAAAAAAAGAGTTAGTGAATTAAACATTAAAACATATTTTTTATTTTTATAGTTTCTGATTTTTTTGTTATTTTTTTATGATATGAAAAATTAATTTAAAGAATTGAAATAAAACTAAATAAAAAAATAAAAATAGAAAAAATAAAAGGAATGAAAAAATGAAATGCAAACCAATGGGGGGTGTTGACCCCAATTTAGGAGGTAAATTGCCAGCAATCTGGCCCATTTATTGGAGGCCTCTTTTGACTTTTCTGGCCACGTGCATATGCGTTGACTGGGGTGTTCCCTGGACTTTGGATCCTGGCCACTGGATGGATATTGTGGGACGTGTGGAAAGCCAAGATATGAGGCTGCATGGTAGACTTTAGGAAGCACGCTACACAGAACCATGTTAGAAAGAAAAATATGGAATAAAGTGGGGGATCTGGGGATCGAACCCAGGTCCCAGTGTTTACCAAGCCTTTTGTCCACCAACTGAGCTATTTGAGCGCTTTGTAATTATAATGGAAAGGGATTAATATAAAAAAACAAACGCACTAATGATATTAACAAGAAAACACGCGCTAAAATTTGAATAGCCCTATCACATTGAGACAAATCATCTTCTTCTCCACTTCTTTGTTTTGACCTGAAAAAAAGAGAAAGGATAGCGGGGGTTTTAAACCCCCACAAACCTCAACATTCAAAAATAGCGATTAGCGTATGGTTGCTCATAAATTGAGCGTGACTAGTGGTTCTAAATCGTGTGAAGCTTCTGATTCTAATGGCCCTGGTCTTGTGTCTCAATTTTTCCAGAATAAGGAAGCCCCAAATCTAAACCTCTGAAAACCTAGAAGACGTTAATGGTAGGTTCTCGTACAGGGCATAAAAATTCAATTAAACGATGCCAAAAGTTTTAGAATGTTTATGTTAGTGCAAAACGACAAGCAAAAGGCATGAATGATGCGTATAATTCAAAACACGAATATGGAAAATTGTAAGAACATGACAGCTTCGTGTTACCAATTCTTTGTGTTAGGGGGCTGGAAAAAGGTTGGGTCACGTTCAGGAAAGCCTCAGAAAGCTTTTGGAATTGGTTACAAGCTTTGAATCACGCTCTATGTGTGAAATCAGTTTTGGCATTTTTGACAAAAATTGCAAAGTTTGTTCTCAGGCTTGGGCGCAGCTTCCAAGTTGTGCACTAGGGTTGTGATCAGCTTAAGTATGCCAATGGATTAGGGTAAGAATTTTGAGTCAAAAGCCTTTGCATTGATGAATCAAATATTTGATTTCCATGGAATCTTTTCAAATCTTTTTCATGTGTTTTTGATACCAATCATGGCCAAACCTTCCCAAATTGGGTGTGCACGAATCTTGAGGTTTTATTGGAGAGAATATGCTGCCAAAAGGGATTAAAAAACATGGTTTTCTATTTATGTCATATTTTATTTCATTAAATGAATTAATAGTGATTAAAAATTCAAATAAATAATATAAAATGATGAAATAATTTCCCTTTGGGCCAAATGGTCGTGCATAACCTTTGGATGATGATTCTTGGAAGAAAATGTGGCCCATTAGCAATTTTGTGGCATTTGAAGTAAAGTTGACTTTTCAAAATTCCCAAAAATTTCCCAACTTCCACAAGGCATATCTTGCTCAATTTTTAAGCTTTGATCATGTTCTTAGACATTTTGGAAATGTCTTGAAGTCCTCTAACCAATGTCTTTGGTCCCATGTTATTTTGATTTACCAATCTCAAGTTATGGTCTTTGACTTAAAGTGCCTTTTTGTTGACTTTTGAAAATGACCTATAATGTTGAAATTGATAACTTTTTGTGAGAGCATTTCTTGGACTTGAAGTGTGAAGAGGGGTTGTAGGAAATGTGATTCTCTTCAAAATGAGCTTTGGATAGAATTTTTCTGATAAACCATGTGGAAGTTATGCCCTGGTCAAGTTACAGTTGACTTTTTCAACTGTCCAAATATGGAAACTTTTGCATCTTGAGACTTTTTGAGCCATGCCTTGAAAATCATGATCAAGAATTGATCAAATGATGTTTGTGGCTTCAAAATAAGATGTTGACCAAAAATTTGGACTTTTGACTGTCAAATGACCATTTTGCCCCTGCAATTGACTGTTGAGCAATTAGGGTTTCTGACTGTGCAATTTTGTGCTGTAAGTCTTGAAACTTGACATGAGGATGCTTGACCATGTTTATAGGCATGTGGGACTTGTTTGGACCCTTGGAAACTTCATTTTCTTTGTCAGAACCAAAACCCTAGTTTTTTACTGTTAGGAGGCCCTTGAACTGTGCAACCCTTGGGGAAATTTTGAAGCATGCTCTTTGCAAATCTTGAAGAATATGGGAGGGAAAATTTTGGGGTACAACACTGACAGTATGTTAACTCTGCGTGGGGAGAGTGTTGTTGACTTGCTGGAGACACTGTGCCTTGTAGGGCTTATGGGAGACCAACTCTGCTTGATGAGAGTATTGCTGATTCTTACTCTGCGAGGAGTGAAAGTATCCTGGTTTCATTCTTCAGCCGAACCTACCTTGGTACCTTGGTGGACAGAGCAACTAGATCGCTTAGACAATTTTTATTGCCCCTATTTCTGATGTCACCTGTAATTAATCCTTTGTTTCGTATTCAAATATTTATGAGTTATCAATTAGTGTCAAATGCATATATCAAAAATTGAACATTGGACGTTCTTTACAAAAGAAAACAGAAAAAGGAAAACAATTGGAAATTGGTCTGAAAAGTGAATTTGTATTGATTTTTGAATTTGCCTGTAAATAGGCGTTTATGTACAAGAGGCTGACGTCATAGTAAGAGAACACCGCCGAACAACATAAAGTTTATACAATTTTGAAAAGGAAAACAAAACAGCTATGTGAAAAATAATCCCACTGGGTTCCAACTCTACTATCGCCTTTATGTCTTCAAGCGTCTCATCACTTTGCTGCTCGGTTGAAGATGAAGCTGATTGATCGATGCCGTCCGAACCTGATAGTTGATACCGAATTCTGGATGAAAGGTGATCCAATGAGACATAGTATTACGCTTTAATCCCTAACTTTTTCCTGGACCTCCCTTTCAGGTTTTCAGTCCACCGGGATACCCATTTTTGCCCAAGCCACCTTTTCAGGTTTTCGACTTGCCGGGTGTACAGATTTTTTTCATTTCATCCCTTATTTTTTCCCGAACCCTTTTGGTTCGCCGGGAAGCCCTTATTTTTTCCTAGGTGTGTCAACCTAGCGGGTCTTTAGTTTATGTGTAGTATCTTTTTACTATGTCTGCATTGGCGGGGTGAGGAAGGTCGTCGCCGTCCATGGTGGTTAGAATCATGGCTCCTCCCGAGAAGACATGCTTAACCACAAATGGCCCTTTATACGTAGGGGTCCATTTGCCCCTGGGATCACCTTGAGGAAGGATGATGCGTTTGATTACCAGATCTCCAACTTGATACTCTTGGCGTCTGACCTTCTTGTTAAATGCCCTGATCATCCGTTTTTGGTACCTTTGACCATGACAAATAGCAGTGAGTCTCTTTTCGTCTATTAGATCTAATTGATCAAGTCGAGTCTGGATCCAGTCATCTTCGCACAGATCTGCATCCTTCATTATCTGGAGAGAGGGTATCTGGACTTCAATCGGCAAGACTGCTTCCATGCCATAGACCAAGGAAAAGGGGGTTGCCCGTGTTGACGTCCGTGCTGAGGTACGATATCCATGAAGAGCGAATGGTAACATCTCGTGCCAATCTTTATAGGTCACTGTCATCTTCTGCACAATCTTTTTGATATTCTTATTTGCTGCTTCTACATCCCCGTTTATCTTCGGCCGGTAAGGAGAAGAGTTGTGGTGCTGTATCTTGAATTGCTCGCAGAGCTCAGTGATCATCTTGTTGTTGAGATTGGTACCATTTTATGTAATGATTCTTTCCGGGACACCGTATCGAAAGATCAGGTTATGCCGAATGAATCGTGCTACGACGTTCTTGGTTACCGTAGCATAGGAAGCTGCTTCAACCCACTTCGTAAAGTAATCAATCGCTACCAGGATGAAGCGATGCCCGTTGGATGTCGTAGGTCTGATCTCACTGATCATATCAATGCCCCACATTGCAAAAGGCCAAGGTGCTGTCAAGACATTCAGAGGAACTGGAGGAACATGCACCTTATCAGCATATATCTGGCATTTATGACATGTCCGAGAATGTTGGTAACAGTCAGCTTCCATTGTGGACCAGAAATATCCTGCCCAAAGGATTTTCTTTGCCATGGTATGTCCACTGGAATGCGTCCCGAAGGTACCTTCATGTAGCTCTTCCATGATCCTTCTTGCTTCAGTCTTATCCACACAACGCAGTAAGGTTGAATCATGGTTTCGCTTGTATAGAAAGCCATTGCTGAGGAAGAATTTTGCTGCGAACCTTCTCAGGAACTTTTTGTCATTGATGGATGCACCTTCAGGGTATTCTTGAGCTTCCAAGTACCTCTTCACTTCATAATACCAAGGTTTTTCTGTTACCTCTTCAGCCTCAAGGTCACAACAATATGCAGGTTCATCCAGTTTTCAAATGATGATCCGGGGGGCCTTATTATCCCATTTGACTTTGAACATAGAAGACATCGTAGCCAGCGCATCCGCCAACTGATTCTCCTCTCTTGGGAAGTGTTAAAAAGTTATCTCCGTGAAATGGGGAATCAACGCCAACACATACTCTTTGTAAGGAATAAGGTTTGGGTGTTTCGTATCCCACTCGCCTTTGATCTGATTGATCACGAGAGCGGAATCTCCGAAGACACTCAGGAACTTGATCCTTAAGTCAATTGCAGCTTGAAGACCCATGATACATGCCTCATACTCTGCCATGTTGTTGGTGCAGTTGAAACATAGTCGGGCAGTAAGTGGAGTATGAGTGCCTTTTGGGGATATGATCATAGCGCCGATACCGTTACCCAAAGCGTTAGAGGCTCCGTCAAAGTGCATAGACCATCGGGATCCTTCCTCAGGTCTTTCATCCGGTCCAGGTACTTCACAATCAGTTACTACCATGATGTTCTCGTCAGGAAATTCGAAGTTCATAGATTGGTAGTCGTCTACTGCCTGGTGTGCCAAATGGTCTGCCAGTACACTTCCCTTGATTTCTTTTTGAGTCGTGTACTGGATGTCGTATTCTGTCAAGATCATCTGCCATCTTGCTATTCTTCCGGATAAAGCAGGCTTTTCGAATATGTACTTGATCGAATCCATTTTTGAAATCAACAGAGTAGTGTGAGTCAACATATACTGTCTCAGCCGGCGAGCAGCCCATACCAAAGCGCAGCAAGTTTTCTCGAGCAGTGAGTATCGGGTCTCACAGTCGGTAAACTTTTTGCTAAGGTAATAAATGGCGTGCTCTTTTTGGCCAGACTCGTCATGCTGCCCCAGCACACACCCCATTGAGTTGTCAAGTACTGTCAAGTATAAGATTAGAGGTCTCCCTTCAACCGGTGGCATAAGAATGGGTGGTTCTTGGAGATACTCTTTGATTTTGTCGAAAGCGTCTTGACATTCATCGTTCCAACGTACTACTTGATCTTTCTTCAGTAGCTTGAAGATTGGTTCACAAGTAGCAGTTAAGTGTAAGATGAATCGGGCAATGTAATTCAGACGTCCTAGAAAGCCTATGACTTCTTTCTCTGTCTTGGGAGCTGGCATCTCTTGTATGGCTTTCACCTTGGCAGGGTCCACTTGAATACCTTTGTCGCTTACGACGAACCCTAGCAGTTTTCCAGATCTCACTCCGAAGGTGCACTTATTTGGGTTCAACCTTAGCTTGTACAACTTCAGACGGTCAAACAGCTTGTGCAGATGGTCAAGGTGTTCCTCCTAAGTTTAGGACCTTGCAATCATATCGTCGACATATACTTCTATCTCATGATGGATCATGTCATGAAACAAAGCAACCATGGCACGTTGGTAGGTTGCCCCAGCATTTTTCAATCCAAAAGGCATGACCTTGTAACAAAAGGTACCCCACTGAGTAACAAAAGTGGTTTTCTCCATGTCTTCAGGAGCCATCTTGATTTGGTTATATCCAGAGAAACCGTCCATGAATGAGAACACCTTGTGCTGAGCAGTATTGTCAACTAGAACGTTGATATGAGGCAAAGGGAAATTATCCTTGGGGCTCGCCCTATTTAAATCCCTGTAATCAACACACATTCGGACCTTACCATCCTTCTTCGGCACTGGAACCACGTTGGAAACCCACTGAGGGTAAGAAGTCACTGCTAGGAAACCGGCGTCAAATTGTTTCATAACCTCAGCTTTGATTTTCTCGGACATCTCTGGACGCATACAGCGGACCTTCTGTTTTATTGGCGGGCAGTCTTCCTTGGTAGGCAGGTGATGAACCACAATGTCGGTATCCAACCCAGGCATGTCTTCATAAGACCAGGCGAAGATTTCCACATAGTCATGCAGCATCTGGATCAACCGTTGTTTCACACTGAGCTCTAGATTAGCACCAATCTTGACTTCCTTTCTGTCTGTATCAGTACCCAGATTTACCGTTTCCACTGGCTCTTCATGTGGCTGAATGGCCCTCTCTTCCTGGAGTAGCAGTCTTGCAAGCTCACCAGGCACTTCGCAATCATCTTCACCTTCATCTTCGGCTAAGTTGATCGGATTTTCAAAGTCATAACTGGCAGTAGCAGAGTCGTTACCAGTGAGATCCAGAGTGGATTGGAACCTGTATAAGTGAGTGTGTGTAAATATAGATGTTTTGCAATATGTAAAGAAAGAAAGGGAGCGCAAGATTTGAAATGTGAAAAACGTCCAATGCTTTTATTCATGATATATGGAGGTGACACACAAAAGCCCTCACAAATAAAACCACGGTGCCCCGGGTAGGACACCGGGCCACAAAGTTTCAAATTATTGTTTGTTACAACTTTAAAACAAAAGAGTTCATTACTGCGTGACAAAAGTAATAGGTATAAAGTCCTTTGCAGTCCAGTTGCTAGGTCCACCGTTGATCGTTGGGTAGATCCAGCTGTCAAATTCAGATTCGTCCGCTTCGTCTTCAATAGCATTCACTCCCGGGTTGGTGATGAGCACAGGAGGTCTTCCAATCCTTGCCCTGCGCACAGCCTTCTGAGCTTCTGCAGTGAAACCCAAGCCAAATTTGTCAGTCTTTGGAGTGAAATCAGGAAGTCTTCCCCAGTTCGCACACTCACCCTTCTCAATCACAGCCCGGGCATCCTTCAAGGAAGCCATCTTCAAAGGAGAGCCTTCTGCAGTCACTGTCTCTGCTGCTGCCAATGTTTGAGGCACCTCTTCAAAGTGTTGAAAGGGGGTCTCAATGAACTCCCCATCCATTTCTACGTATCGGAACGAGTTGAGGTGGCTGACCATGTATTCCTCTTCCCCTTGCATTGTTGCGATCTTTCCTCTGACCGGGTATTTGAGCTTCTGATGTAAAGTGGAGGTCACAGCTCCAGCCTTATGGATCCACGGACGACCCAGCAAACAATAATAGGATGGACGGATATCCATCACATAGAATTTTGAATCAAAGACCTGTGACCCAACCCTGATTGGGATGTCAACCTCACCATGTACCATCCTTTTGGACCCGTCAAAGGCCCAGACAACAATGTTACTTGGTTTGAGCTCTAAACCCTCACATTCCAGCCTATCTAGAGCTTTCTTGGGTAGTACGTTTAGTGAAGAACCAGTGTCAACCAGCACATGAGCAAGAGTAGTGCCCCTGCATTCAATGGAGACATGCAGGGCATCATTATGGTTCTTCCCATTGGCCGTCAGATCAGCGTCGGAGAAACCCAGACCATTATCAGCAGTTAGGTTGGCCACACAGTCGGTGAATTGATCAGCAGGCGTTTCTTGTGGTACGTGGGCCGTCTTCAGGAAAGCAATCAGGGCCTTGGCATGGGCCTCTGAACACAGCAACAGTGATAGCATAGAGATTTTAGAGGGGGTGTGCCCCAGCTGTTCAACGACGTTGAAATCACTCTTTTTGATAATTTTGAGGATCTCTTCCATCTCTTGCTTGGAAGCCTCAACAGTAGTCTTTGGTGCCTCCGTCTGGGCAGGCACATCAGTAGCAATCCCCTTGCCCCGAGCGTCAGATGACTCGGCAGCAGGGGTAGGAACTTGACCAGGGGGGGAAACAGGCACACTGGCAGGTGTGATGACAAGAGGCCTTTGAATTGCTGGAGGTGCAATGTCTGGTGAGAACAGTCTTCCACTACGAGTGACTTTAGCAGGCCCGGTGATATTGGTGACACCAGTACTAGTATTGAACTCTTGTTTCACTCCCAGAACATAAACATCTGCCCCATAGTGCCACGGGATAGCTTTATCAGACTTGTAGGGGATGGGCCCCGGAACAGTAATGGTTATAGGAGCAATCTTGTGAACAGGAATAATTTTGATAGGCTTCTTTGAAGGAGCCTTGGAAGGGTTGTTGAAAATGGTGACAATTGAAACTTCTTCAACAGGGGCAGCAGGAACGACAATCTTCTTGAACAAGATCTCTTTACTATCCATTAGGTTTTGGACGCCTGACTTCAGCAACGGACAACCAGCAGGTGAAACAACACATAGATGGCAACCTTTACTACATCCCGGAAATAAACCGGCTAGCAACAGGTTCCTCTTGACAGTCAGCAGCGGAGTAGCAACATCATCCACAAAAGCTACATATAGATCCTCCTCAACAACATTCACTCCATGCTGGGGCATGGGAGCGGTCACAACATTTGGCCTTTCGGGCGCCTCAAACTGTATTTCCTTAGCATCAATAAGGTCCTGAACCTTATTCCTTAGGGCCCAACAATCATCAGTAGAATGTCCCGGGCTATCAGAGTGATAAGCGCAACGGGCGTTGGGGTTGTACTTCGGAGATGCTGTGTTTACCACCTTTGGAGCTTCCTTGACAATTACCAGGCTGGTTGACAGCAGTTGCGGTAATATCTGAGAGAGAGTCATGTTGAGCCGAGTATACTGTCTTTTGGGCCTCTCAGCTCTTGGCTGGTTGTATTGCTGAGGAGCAGCAGCAGGCTTTGAAATTACTACCGCGTTAATAGCTTGGCGACGTTCTGGTTTGTTTTGCCTCCTGGGACCATACACAGCACTGGCCTCCTTCTTGAAGGGCTTCTTTTCAGTATTTGAGGAGGCACCCTTCTGTATCTTTCCCGATTTTATACCAGCTTCGATCCTTTCACCAGTTAGGATCAGGTCAGTAAACCCAGTAGAGGAATTACCAATGAGATGGTTGAAGAATGGACCAGATAGGGTCCCCAAGAACATATCCACTAATTCACGATCCGTCAACGGTGGCGGCACCCTGCCATCCAGGTCTCTCCATTTTTGTGCGTACTCCTTAAAACCTTCACCCGATCCTAGCGACATACCCTGAAGTTGGTTACGCGTGGGAGCGAGGTCGGAATTATATTGATACTGCTTGTAAAAAGCAGTGGCCAAATCCTCCCAGTTACGAATGTTGGTTCCATCCAGCTGATAGAACCATTCGAGATGAGTCCCTGAAAGACTCTCCTGGAAGAAGTGGATCCATAAGTTCTTGTCTGCTGTGTAAGGCTGGATCTTCCTTACATAAGAACGGAGGTGCATCTTAGGACAGGAAGCCCCGTCATACTTCACAAAGGTCGGCGCCTTGAACTTGTGTGGGATCACCACCCCAGAAGATAACCCCAAGTCTCCGAAATCTAACCCAGGCACACGTTGAATCTCCATAGCATTTAGCGTGTCCTCCAGCTGTTTGTACTGGTCCTCAGCAGGAGGGTACTGTTCATCGTTGAAGTCTGTCTCGGTGTCAGAGACCACAGGACTAGGGACCTCTCTCCCTTGGTGACTGCCTTCCCCCACAGACGGAGTAGTCCTCTCAGCTTCATTCTGCAATATATTCCCGAGTCTGCGCCCAGTGTTGAATAGCACAATCCTCTTCTTCTTCTTCTTCTTCAGGAGCAAAACCTTCAGCTCTTGTTGTCCCTGGGCCAAGTTCATGACCATCTCCTGAAATTGGGCATTCTGGGCCTGAAGGGCCTTGATAGCTTGCTCGGTAGTGAGTTCAGGATTCATGATGCTTGAGTACTGAAATAAACAGCGAAGAAGATTAAGCAACCTGTAGAAAAAGGGTACATGTTATGCACATGGTGCATGATATGCTATTTATGCAATGCATTCAAGGGTTCGAAAGTTCAAATTCGTTGTAGCCAAAAAGGAACACACTTTTTATTAGGAAATAACTTTGTTCAGTACATCAGGGCCTCATGGGAAACACATTACAAAATAATTAATCCCAAAAGACATTGCACATCCTCTTTGGAGCTATGTAAGTGTTGAGAGTCTTTTCCTCGTGCAGTAGACGGGTGAGCTCCAAGACCTTCTTCTCACTGGCATGTAGATTGGCTTCAAGAGAATTTTGTTCTTCCTTGAGTTGGATCCATCTTTTCTGCATTTCTTCCCAGGATGTAGGCATGTCAGGATATTGAATGGTGTAGGGCACCTCTCCTTCCAACACTGGCTCTTTGATCACGGGGAGAACATGAGGATATGGCATCACTAGCTTCTGGGAGTGGGCTCGTACCCATTTGAGATAAGGCTCCAGGGGAATGGAGTTCTTGTGCCCAAGTGTCTTTCTATCTACCCTGTTGGGCACCCTCCAAGCTCTGATAAATCTCTGGCGAAGTCCTTGTGCATCGTTGTCGAAGTCAAAAACTATGTCAGGAATTAACATATCATGAGGGCCATCCCTCCGAGCATATCCAAACTGCCTCAAAGCCAGACAAGGGTTGTAAGTAATACCTCCTCTGATTCCAAGTAAAGGAACATTAGGAAACTCCCCGCAACGATCAATGATAGTGACATTCTCTCTGGATCGAGAACACCAATGTATATCAGCATGTGTAAGAGTCATCAATCGTTGTGACCATCTCAAACCCTGCTCGTTCTTCAAAACTGATTGCGGAAGGTGCGAAATAAACCACCTTGCCAAGAGAGGGTCGCAGCACATGAGAACACCTCTTTTTCTTATGGTTCGAGTGTAACATGAGTGAAGGATGTCCCCAAGCAACGTAGGTATAGGATTCCTGGACATAAAGATCTTGACAGCATGGATATCTATAAGCTGATCTGGATTAGGGAACAACACTAACCCATAGACGAGGAGTGCCACAACTTCTTCAAAAGCTTGTAGGTCAAGGGAGTTCCAACATTCTTGTGCTTTCTCAAACAGGAACTTGGCCAAGAACCCTTTGATACCACTTCTAACTTCCCAATGTCCCTTGATGTCAGATGGTTGTAGGCATAATGCTTTAGCAACCTCTTCAAGTTTTGGTTCCTCTTCTGTACCGTTGTAGGGTAGTTGACTAAGGATAGGAACCTTCAGAAGCTGGGAAAACTCTTCCAAAGTAGGCACCAGTTGATAGTCTGGGAAAGTAAAACAGTGGTGCAGAGGGTCAAAGAACTGAAAGAGGACTTTTATCATATCTTCTTCAATGTTGGTATTGACCAAGCTGATGAGTCTACCATGCCTTTCACTGAATGAAGAGTTCTCGGGAATCCTTGATGTAAGTTCCTTAAGCTGAGGAGGGACCCTAACAAGGTTGACCTGAATTGTCTTTCTGCGGATAGTTTCCATGTCCTACAAAACAAGAACAAAGATGAAGATTCGAACCCCTGAAGTGGTTAGTGGATGCACATGATGCTGTATGATGTTATGATGCTATGATAAGAGCACACCACAAGTATTCACAAAAGTCAAACATGATAAGGCACACAAGTCACACCACAGCCCTTAGAGTTTAGGCCAGTATGAAGTTTGGGGTACTACCCTCTTGAAGTTGGTGGGCTCAAAAACCTGTCCTATCAAAAGTAACCGGGTTCTAAGGAGCTCAATATCATTGGGTTGTTTTCTGTGTTCATTGTTTTGATTTAGCCACTGAATTGGCGATCAAAATATTCCAAGAAAACAACCCTTAATGAGTGTAGTATCGAGTATCAACCAACTTTGGACTGCGCCAAAGTCAGTTATCTCACTACCCCTAAAGAGGCCAGGATGGTTCAATTAAGGTTCCTAAGGTCAGTTGATGCTTCACGACACCACGCGGCGGCCCCGTACTCTCCTTGACTTGACTCAAGGGTTACCGGTACTCACCAAAGTTCCACATCAACGTAGCAAACTGCTTCAACCGTGTCGGTATACCCCGCACAGTTCCCTCACAGTTTGTTGCTACTTTCTAAGAAGGTATCCCCCAGATCCGGGTTAGGATTTATGAAACTCCCAAGACAGGCCCAATAATATTAAAGCAAACAAATCAGGCAATTGAAAACACAAGTGATCTTAGTCCTAAGGTACACCTCACTTTTATGATTCCCCAGCAGAGTCGCCAGTTCTGTGATCTGTGGAAATAGAACTGACTATTTTTAAGCTGGTTTCGTGAAATGTCGCGGTAAGCAAGAGTCGCCACCGTCTTTTATGTTCTCCAACATGGAAAGGACAAAAGCACAGCAAAATTCCTTATGAGAATGTTTCTCGGTTCGGGAGGTAGATTTATAGAAAGGGAAGGTGTTAGAACCCTTTCTATCCGTGGTTATCCACGGGCTCTTAGGTACTTGCTCTTATGTTTTCAAAAGATTGTTTGCTTTTCAAGTGTGTGTGGGTTTTGAAAAAGTTCGTTTGAAAACTTCTAGGTAACTCTTATATCAGTCCTCAAGAGTGTATGAAGTATTGTTTGAAAACTTTTTGAAAGTGTAAGGTGTGAAAAGTATTTTTGTTTGTTTTGAAAAGAGCAAGTACTTAAGAGAAGTCTACCTACCCTAAGGAATTAGGCTGTGTAAGAGTCCTTTAGATAGTGCTATCCCACCATTGAGAGGTAGGTAGCACCGTCGTTGGAGGTATTCGGGTCAATTCGATTAAGGGACAATGTGGTCACCGAAGCAATGGTAGGACACCTTAGTGGTAACCCTAATGTCCTAGATCCTTTTTATCCGAGGCAACCGTTTCGAGGCAACTGGATCTTTAGACAATAGGGCGACCTCTAAGACACCCTATACTTGATGACCACGTTCGAGGCAACCAGTGAGGCGTACCCTAGGAGTGGCATGTGCATGTGTGTTGTTTTCATGTTATGTTTATCTTGTACATGTTATTTGTGAGCTACGGATTGGTTTTATTTACCATACATTCTTTCATGCATTTAACAGTTAGGGGGTGCGGAAAGTAAATTGCGGAAACATAAATCCTACGCTATTACAAGGCGCGGGTCTATACATCGCCAAAAATACAAAGACCCGTTTTGGTAAATAAGTACGAGAAATAGTAAATAAAGCAGTAAAATCCTAATTACTATTACATCCGGAGGCAGTTACAGAAATAATCAAAATAAAGAATTAAAACTAAAATGCGCGCGAAAGAAAGAATCGGGAATGTCTTAAGGGTGTTGACCCTTTTAAGAAAAGAATTGATTTTTTTTGTCTTTTTTGTGATTAAATGCAATTAATAATTAATAATTAAACTAATTAATTAATTTATTAAAAGAAAATATTTTTGTGTTTTTATGTTTTATGAAAATAAAATAAAAGAATTAAAATTCTGAGTTAACCTAATTCTAAATTATTTTAGTTATTTAAAAAAAGTTAAAATTGCCTAATTAAAGCTAATTCAATTATTTAATATTTATTTACAAAATAATAATATGAACTTAATAATAATAATAATGTTAATTCTTTTTTGATTTTTTTATAAAAAATATTAATTGGTTAATTTGTTAATAAGAAATAAAATAAGGCAAATAAAAAAAAATGAAAATGACAATAAAAAAAGGGAAGAGTAAACCCAAGGGGGGTGTGGGCTGGAATTTGAGGGTGTTTGATTGGAATTATGGCCCATTGAAGCTTCAGCCACGTTGACCTTTGGAATTGAGTGGAGCGCTGTTGACTCCTGAGCATGGTGTTCTTGCTTTCTGGACCTTTGGATCTGCATCTGTGGACACTTGGCTGGCTCTTGGATGAGAGGTCTATGGTGGAAGCTATTTGAGAATCTGCACAAGAACACATTGAAAAAAATAATATTGGAATTATAGGGGGCCTGGGAATCGAACCCAGGTCCCAGAGATTACAAGCCACGTCTTCCATCATTGCATCACTCATGCGCGTGTGTTAGTATAATAGAAAAGAAACATAATATAAAACAAACGCACTATATGCTGAAAATAAGAAAAAGCACGCGCCCAATTTGAACCTGCCAATCACATGAAGGCACGCAGTCATCTTCTCCATTTCCTGTAAAATAAAAAAACACATAGCGGGGGTTTTAAACCCCCACAAAATGCAAGAATTTTAAGAATATCGATTAGACGCTCGTTGCATATAAAAAGGGCGCGAGGTGTGCTTTAGCTTCGTCTCATCCTGCTGGGTTTGGCCATTTAAGTCTTGAGGCTTAATTTTACACTATGTGAAAAATCCCAAGTTACAAACTCTGAAAACCTAGAAATCCGTCCATGGTGATTTTCAATTTAAGGCACCATTCTCAAATTAAATCATATGGAAAGCTTTGTATGGATCCTGTGAGCATAATGCAATCAACAAAAAGTGTTAAAAATGCATAAATGGAGGTTTGTGATTTTGGAAAAGAATGCAAACCGTGTGACTTGTATGGCACGAGTTCTTGAGATTTTGCGCTTAGTTCTGATTGCAAAAGGTTCCTGGAAGGGTCAGGAGTGTGTTTGGATCGAAGGAGAGGTTTGAATTATGCTGGAAAGTGGTTTTCAGTTTGTGACTTTTCTCTTGAAAAATTGAAATTGGTTATGCCGTATGGGAGTGTTCTAGGTCGTGAATTGGATTGCCAAGGCTTGCATATATGTCTAGTAATGAGAATCAATCAGAATAATGGACATTAAACCAATGCAATGAAGTTTTTGATTTTGCCCATAACCACCATTGAACAACTTGCCATTTTTGCTCCAAATTTGAATTTTTATGCTTGGAATAGGTCTTACACGAAATTGGTATGTGTTTTATGGTGTGTCAAAGCTATTCAAAACAAAAGATATCCCTCAATTAATTTTCTTGATTTTTATTTGAATTTTAAAGATTTAAAATGAATTAAACTAAATAAAATTAAATAAAAATAGAAAAATTAATTTTTAATCTTGAAATAAATCATGGGATACGTGGGAGGCATGGAAAAGCTGAACCAAGTGGAAAAAGTGGGCCCTTTTTGTCAAAAATGAAATTTCAAGGATGGTTGACTTTGGCCATTTCACAAAAATTTCCCAACTTCTCCAATGCTTATCTTGCTCAATTTTGAAGCTATGAACATGTTCTTTGACATTTTGGAAAGGTCTTGAAGTCCTCTAACCAATTAATTTGGTTCCATGTAATTTTGATTTACCAATCTCAAGTTATGGTCTTTGACTTAAAGTGCCTTTTTGTTGACTTTTGAAAATGACCTATAATGTTGAAATTGATAACTTTTTGTGAGAGAATTTCTTGGACTTGGAATGTGAAGATGAGGTGTAGGAAATGTACTCCCCTTCAAGATGAGCATTGGATGGGATTTTTCGGATGAACCATGAAAAAGTTATGCCTTGGTCAAGTTACAGTTGACTTTTCAGCTATCCAAAAATAGAAACTTTTGCATCTTGATGATTTTTGAGCCATTCTTGTGGAATCATGATCAAGAATTGATCGAATGATGATTGTGGCCTCAAAATAAGATGTTGACCAAATTTTTTGACTTTTGACTGCCAAATGACCATTTTGCCCCTATAGTTGATTGTGAGGCAATTAGGGTTTTTGACTGTGCAACTTGACCTTGTGAGCCTTGAAACTTGACATGTAGATGCTTGACAATGTATATGAGCATATGGGACTTGATTTAGCCCTTGAAAACCTCAACTTCCTTGCAAGAACCAACACCCTAATTTGACTGGCTTAGGAAGATGGTTGGCTGTGTAGCCCTTGAGTAGACTTTGAACCATTTGAGGTGATGCTTGTCAAATCTTGAAGAATATGGGAGGGAAAATTTTGGGGTACAACACATATGTATTGGTAATAATTCTAATTATATAATGAGGCTCTATAGTATATTTATTCGCCATACTCATATGATATTATGGTATAATAGATGTAAATAATTTCAATATTTTTCTTCTTCTTCATCACCAAATTTTAGGTTACTTCTTCACTAAAATACTAAGTTAAAATATATT
Organism: Vicia faba; assembly: GCA_948472305.1. NCBI lineage: Eukaryota > Viridiplantae > Streptophyta > Magnoliopsida > Fabales > Fabaceae > Vicia > Vicia faba. Next base: position 271,980,512 of record OX451738.1, on the reverse strand, counting down.
AATTAATGAAACATATTTCATATACATTGGTAATAATTCAAATTATATAACAAGGCTCAATAATTTATTTGTTCACCATATTCACATTGTGTTCTGGTATAATAGATGTAAACAATTTCAATATTTTTCTCCTTCTCCATCACCAAATTTTAGGTTACTTTATAACTAAGAAACTAAGTTAAAAGACTTTTAATTAGTGACACATATTTCATATACATTGGTAATATTTAAAATTATATAACAAGGCTCGATAGTATATTTGTTCGCCATATTCATATGGTATTCTGGTATAATAGTTGTAAACAATTTCAATATTTTTTTCTTCTTCATCACCAAATTTTAGGTTACTTCATCACTAAGAAACTAAGTTAAAAGACTATTAAATAATTACACATATTTCATATACATTGGTAATAATTCAAATTAGATAACAAGGCTCGATAGTTTATTTGTTCACCGTATTCACATTGTGTTAAGGTATAATAGATGTAAAGAACTTCAATATTTTTCTTCTTCTCTATCACAAAAATTTAGGTTACTTCATCACTAAGAAACTTAGTTAAAAGACTAATAATTAATGACACATATTTCATATACATTGGTAATAATTCAAATTATATAATGAGGCTCGATAGTATATTTATTCACCATACTCATATGGTATTATGGTATAATAATTGTAAACAATTTCCATGTTTTACTTATTCTACATCACCAAATTTTAGGTTACTTCATCACTAAGAAACTAAGTTAAAATACAATTAATTAATGACATAAATTTTATATACATTGGTAATAATTAAAATTAAATAACAAGGCTCGATAGTATTTTCGTTCACCATATTCACATTGTGTTATGGTATAATAGATGTAAACAATTTCAATATTTTTCTTCTTCTCCATCACCAAATTTCAGGTTACTTCTTCACTAAGACACTAAGTTAAAAGACTATTAATTAATAACACATATTTCATATGTATTGGTAATAATTCTAATTATATAATGAGGCTCTATAGTATATTTATTCGCCATACTCATATGATATTATGGTATAATAGATGTAAATAATTTCAATATTTTTCTTCTTCTCCATCACCAAATTTTAGGTTACTTCTTCACTAAAAAACTAAGTTAAAAGACTATTAATTAATGAAACATATTTCATATACATTGGTAATAATTCAAATTATATAACAAGGCTCAATAGTTTATTTGTTCACCATATTCACATTGTGTTCTGGTATAATAGATGTAAACAATTTCAATATTTTTCTCCTTCTCCATCACCAAATTTTAGGTTAGTTTATAACTAAGAAACTAAGTTAAAAGACTTTTAATTAGTGACACATATTTCATATACATTGGTAATATTTAAAATTATATAACAAGGCTCGATAGTATATTTGTTCACCATATTCATATGGTATTCTGGTATAATAGTTGTAAACAATTTCAATATTTTTTTCTTCTCCATCACCAAATTTTTGGTTACTTCATCACTAAGAAACTAAGTTAAAAGACTATTAAATAATTACACATATTTCATATACATTGGTAATAATTCAAATTATATAACAAGGCTCGATAGTTTATTTGTTCACCGTATTCACATTGTATTAAGGTATAATAGAAGTAAACAATTTCGATATTTTTCTTCTTCTGTAACACCAAAATTTAGGTTACTTCATCACTAAGAAACTTAGTTAAAAGACTATAAATTAATGAGACATATTTCATATACATTGGTAATAATTCAAATTATATAATGAGGCTCGATAGTATATTTATTCACCATACTCATATGGTATTATGGTATAATAATTGTAAACAATTTCAATATTTTACTTCTTCTACATCACCAAATTTTAGGTTACTTCATCACTAAGAAACTAAGTTAAAATACAATTAATTAATGACACATATTATATATATATTGGTAATAATTAAAATTATATAACAAGGCTCGATAGTATATTCGTTCACCATATTCACATTTCGTTATGGTATAATAGATGTAAACAATTTCAATATTTTTCTTCTTCTCTATCACAAAATTTCAGGTTACTTCTTCACTAAGACACTAAGTTAAAAGACTATTAATTAATAACACATATTTCATATGTATTAGTAATAATTCTAATTATATAATGAGGCTCTATAGTATATTTATTCGCCATACTCATATGATATTATGGTATAATAGATGTAAATAATTTCAATATTTTTCTTCTTCTCCATCACCAAATTTTAGGTTACTTCTTCACTAAAAAAGTAAGTTAAAAGACTATTAATTAATGAAACATATTTCATATACATTGGTAATAATTCAAATTATATAACAAGGCTCAATAGTTTATTTGTTCACCATATTCACATTGTGTTCTGGTATAATAGATGTAAACAATTTCAATATTTTTCTCCTTCTCCATCACCAAATTTTAGGTTACTTTATAACTAAGAAACTAAGTTAAAAGACTTTTAATTAGTGACACATATTTCATATACATTGGTAATATTTAAAATTATATAACAAGGCTCGATAGTATATTTGTTCACCATATTCATATGGTATTCTGGTATAATAGTTGTAAACAATTTCAATATTTTTTTCTTCTCCATCACCAAATTTTTGGTTACTTCATCACTAAGAAACTAAGTTAAAAGACTATTAAATAATTACACATATTTCATATACATTGGTAATAATTCAAATTATATAACAAGGCTCGATAGTTTTATTTGTTCACCGTATTCACATTGTATTAAGGTATAATAGAAGTAAACAATTTCGATATTTTTCTTCCTCTGTAACACCAAAATTTAGGTTACTTCATCACTAAGAAACTTAGTTAAAAGACTATAAATTAATGAGACATATTTCATATACATTAGTAATAATTCAAATTATATAATGAGGCTCGATAGTATATTTATTCACCATACTCATATGGTATTATGGTATAATAATTGTAAACAATTTCAATATTTTACTTCTTCTACATCACCAAATTTTAGGTTACTTCATCACTAAGAAACTAAGTTAAAATACAATTAATTAATGACACATATTTTATATACATTGGTAATAATTAAAATTATATAACAAGGCTCGATAGTATATTCGTTAACCATATTCACATTTCGTTATGGTATAATAGATGTAAACAATTTCAATATTTTTCTTCTTCTCTATCACCAAATTTAAGGTTACTTCTTCACTAAGACACTAAGTTAAAAGACTATTAATTAATAACACATATTTCATATGTATTGGTAATAATTCTAATTATATAATGAGGCTCTATAGTATATTTATTCGCCATACTCATATGATATTATGGTATAATAGATGTAAATAATTTCAATATTTTTCTTCTTCTCCATCACCAAATTTTAGGTTACTTCTTCACTAAAAAACTAAGTTAAAAGACTATTAATTAATGAAACATATTTCATATACATTTGTAATAATTCAAATTATATAACAAGGCTCAATAGTTTATTTGTTCACCATATTCACATTGTGTTCTGGTATAATAGATGTAAACAATTTCAATATTTTTCTCCTTCTCCATCACCAAATTTTAGGTTACTTTATAACTAAGAAACTAAGTTAAAAGACTTTTAATTAGTGACACATATTTCATATACATTGGTAATATTTAAAATTATATAACAAGGCTCGATAGTATATTTGTTCACCATATTCATATGGTATTCTGGTATAATAGTTGTAAACAATTTCAATATTTTTTTCTTCTCCATCACCAAATTTTAGGTTACTTCATCACTAAGAAACTAAGTTAAAAGACTATTAAATAATTACACATATTTCATATACATTGGTAATAATTCAAATTATATAACAAGGCTCGATAGTTTATTTGTTCACCGTATTCACATTGTGTTAAGGTATAATAGAAGTAAACAATTTCGATATTTTTCTTCGTTTGTAACACCAAAATTTAGGTTACTTCATCACTAAGAAACTTAGTTAAAAGACTATTAATTAATGACACATATTTCATATACATTGGTAATAATTCAAATTATATAACGAGGCTCGATAGTATATTTATTCACAATACTCATATGGTATTATGGCATAATAATTGTAAATAATTTATATATTTTACTTCTTCTCCATCACCAAATTTTAGGTTACTTCATCACTAAGAAACTAAGTTAAAATACAATTAATTAATGACATATATTTTATATACATTGGTAATAATTAAAATTAAATAACAAGGCTCGATAGTAAATTCGTTCACCATATTCACTTTGTGTTATGGTATAATAGATGTAAACAATTTCAATATTTTTCTTCTTCTCTATCACCAAATTTCAGGTTACTTCTTCACTAAGACACTAAGTTAAAAGACTAATAATTAATAACACATATTTCATATGTATTGGTAATAATTCTAATTATATAATGAGGCTCTATAGTATATTTATTCGCCATACTCATATGATATTATGGTACAATAGATGTAAATAATTTCAATATTTTCTTCTTCTCAATCACCAAATTTTAAGTTACTTCTTCACTAAAAAACTAAGTTAAAAGACTATTAATTAATGAAACATATTTCATATACATTGGTAATAATTCAAATTATATAACAAAGCTTGATAGTTTATTTTGTTACCATATTCACATTGTGTTATGGTATAATAGATGTAAACAACTTCAATATTTTTCTTTTTCTCCATCACCAAATTTTAGGTTACTTCATCACTAAGAAACTAAGTTAAAAGACTATTAAATAATGACACATATTTCATATACATTGGTAATATTTCAAATTATATAACAAGGCTCGATAGTTTATTTATTCACCGTATTCACATTGTGTTATGGTATAATAGATGTAAACAATTCCAATATTTTTCTTCTTCTCTATCACCAAAATTTAGGTTACTTTATCACTAAGAAACTTAATTAAAAGACTATTAATTAATGACATATATTTCATATACATTGGTAATAATTCAAATTATATAATGAGGCTCGATAGTATATTTATTCACCATACTCATATGGTATTATGGTATAATAATTGTAAATAATTTCAATATTTTACTTCTTCTCCATCACCAAATTTTAGGTTACTTCATCACTAAGAAACTAAGTTAAAATACAATTAATTAATGACATATATTTTATATACATTGGTAATAATTAAAATTATATAACAAGGCTCGATAGTATATTCGTTCACCATATTCACATTGTGTTATGGTATAATAGATGTAAACAATTTCAATATTTTTCTTCTTCTCCATCACCAAATTTCAGGTTACTTCTTCACTAAGACACTAAGTTAAGAGACTATTAATTAATAACACATATTTCATATGTATTGGTAATAATTCTAATTATATAATGAGGCTCTATAGTATATTTATTCGCCATACTCATATGATATTATGGTATAATAGATGTAAATAATTTCAATATTTTTCTTCTTCTCCATCACCAAATTTTAGGTTACTTCTTCACTAAAAAACTAAGTTAAAAGACTATTAATTAATGAAACATAATTCATATACATTGGTAATAATTCAAATTATATAACAAGGCTCAATAGTTTATTTGTTCACCATATTCACATTGTGTTCTGGTATAATAGATGTAAACAATTTCAATATTTTTCTCCTTCTCCATCACCATATTTTAGGTTACCTCATAACTAAGAAACTAAGTTAAAAGACTTTTAATTAGTGACACATATTTCATATACATTGGTAATAATTAAAACTATATAACAAGGCTCGATAGTATATTTGTTCACCATATTCATATGGTACTGTGGTATAATAGTTGTAAACAATTTCAATATTTTTCTTCTTCTTCATCACCAAATTTTAGGTTACTTCATCACTAAGAAACTAAGTTAAAAGACTATTAAATAATGACACATATTTCATATGCATTGGTAATATTTCAAATTATATAACAAGGCTCAATAGTTTATTTATTCACCGTATTCACATTGTGTTATGGTATAATAGATGTAAACAATTCCAATATTTTTCTTCTTCTCTATCACTAAAATTTAGGTTACTTCATCACTAAGAAACTTAATTAAAAGACTATTAATTAATGACATATATTTCATATACATTGGTAATAATTCAAATTATATAATGAGGCTCGATAGTATATTTATTCACCATACTCATATGGTATTATGGTATAATAATTGTAAATAATTTCAATATTTTACTTCTTCTCCATCACCAAATTTTAGGTTACTTCATCACTAAGAAACTAAGTTAAAATACAATTAATTAATGACATATATTTTATATACATTGGTAATAATTAAAATTATATAACAAGGCTCGATAGTATATTCGTTCACCATATTTACATTGTGTTATGGTATAATAGATGTAAACAATTTCAATATTTTTCTTCTTCTCCATCACCAAATTTAAGGTTACTTCTTCACTAAGACACTAAGTTAAAAGACTATTAATTAATAACACATATTTCATATGTATTGGTAATAATTCTAATTATATAATGAGGCTCGATAGTATATTTATTCATCATACTCATATGATATTATGGTATAATAGATGTAAATAATTTCAATATTTTTCTTCTTCTTCATCACCAAATTTTAGGTTACTTCTTCACTAAAAAACTAAGTTAAAAGACTATTAATTAATGAAACATTTTTCATATACATTGGTAATAATTTAAATTATATAACAAGGCTCAATAGTTTATTTGTTCACCATATTCACATTGTGTTATGGTATAATAGATGTAAACCATTTCAATATTTTTCTTCTTCTCCATCACCATATTTTAGGTTACCTCATAACTAAGAAACTAAGTTAAAAGACTTTTAATTAGTGACACATATTTCATATACATTGGTAATAATTAAAACTATATAACAAGGCTCGATAGTATATTTGTTCACCATATTCATATGGTACTGTGGTATAATAGTTGTAAACAATTTCAATATTTTTCTTCTTCTTCATCACCAAATTTTAGGTTACTTCATCACTAAGAAACTAAGTTAAAAGACTATTAAATAATGACACATATTTCATATGCATTGGTAATATTTCAAATTATATAACAAGGCTCGATAGTTTATTTATTCACCGTATTCACATTGTGTTATGGTATAATAGATGTAAACAATTCCAATATTTTTCTTCTTCTCTATCACCAAAATTTAGGTTACTTCGTCACTAAGAAACTTAGTTAAAAGACTAATAATTAATGACACATATTTCATATACATTAGTAATAATTCAAATTATATAATGAGCTTCGATAGTATATTTATTCACCATACTCATATGGTATAATAATTGTAAACAATTCTAATATTTTGCTTCTTCTACATCTCCAAATTTTAGGTTACTTCATCACTAAGAAACTAAGTTAAAATACCATTAATTAATGACACATATTTTATATACATTGGTAATAATTAAAATTATATAACAAGGCTCGATAGTATATTCGTTCACCATATTCACATTGTGTAAGGGTATAATAGATGTAAACAATTTCAATATTTTTCTTCTTCTCTATCACCAAATTTCAGGTTACTTCTTCACTAAGACACTAAATTAAAAGACTATTAATTAATAACACATATTTCATATGTATTGGTAATAATTCTAATTATATAATGAGGCTCTATAGTATATTTATTCGCCATACTCATATGATATTATGGTATAATAGATTTAAATAATTTCAATATTTTTCTTTTTCTTCATCACTAAATTTTAGGTTACTTCTTCAGTAAAAAACTAAGTTAAAAAACTATTAAATAATGAAACATATTTCATATACATTGGTAATAATTCAAATTATATAACAAGTCTCAATAGTTTATTTGTCCACCATATTCACATTGTGTTCTGGTATAATAGATGTAAACAATTTCAATATTTTTTTCCTTCTCCTCCACCAAATTTTAGGTTACTTTATAACTAAGAAACTAAGTTAAAAGACTATTAATTAGTGACACATATTTCATATACATTGGTAATATTTAAAATTATATAACAAGGCTCGATAGTATATTTGTTCACCATATTCATATGGTATTCTGGTATAATAGTTGTAAACAATTTCAATATTTTTTTCTTCTCCATCACCAAATTTTAGGTTACTTCATCACTAAGAAACTATGTTAAAAGACTATTATATAATTACACATATTTCATATACATTGGTAATAATTAAAATTATATAACAAGGCTCGATAGTTTATTTGTTCACCGTATTCACATTGTGTTAAGGTATAATAGAAGTAAACAATTTCGATATTTTTCTTCGTCTGTAAAACCAAAATTTAGGTTACTTCATCACTAAGAAACTTAGTTAAAAGACTATTAATTAATGACACATATTTCATATATATTGGTAATAATTCAAATTATATAATGAGGCTCGATAGTATATTTATTCACCATACTCATATGGTATTATGGTATAATAATTTTAAACAATTTCAATATTTTACTTCTTCTACATCACCAAATTTTAGGTTACTTCATCACTAAGAAACTAAGTTAAAATACCATTAATTAATGACACATATTTTATATACATTGGTAATAATTAAAATTATATAACAAGGCTCGATAGAATATTCGTTCACCATTTTCACATTGTGTTAGGGTATAATAGATGTAAACAATTTCAATATTTTTCTTCTTCTCTATCACCAAATTTCAGGTTACTTCTTCACTAAGACACTAAGTTAAAAGACTATTAATTAATAACACATATTTCATATGTATTGGTAATAATTCTAATTATATAATGAAGATCTATAGTATATTTATTCGCCATACTCATATGATATTATGGTATAATAGATGTAAATAATTTCAATATTTTTCTTCTTCTCCATCACCAAATTTTAGGTTACTTCTTCACTAAAAAACTAAGTTAAAAGACTATTAATTAATGAAACATATTTCATATACATTGGTAATAATTCAAATTATATAACAAGGCTCAATAGTTTATTTGTTCACCATATTCACATTGTGTTCTGGTATAATAGATGTAAATAATTTCAATATTTTTCTCCTTCTCCATCACCTGTTGTGAATTCAATGCCAATAACAAAGTATAGAATTATGGGAGAATAAAGAACAAGGAAGAAGAAGAACACAAGAATTGGTTATAACTGCTATTCTTTACTTTCTCTTAGAAAACAAGATTACAAGTTTACAAGAATAACAAATAACCCTCTCACCCTAATTAGGATTTGCTGTGTTGCAATGATGAGAGACTAGTATGCTATTTATAGTAAAACCTAACATACTAACTAATGGGATTTTTCCACAAGGCCCATTATACAAGCTAACTTAACAATCAAGCTAACTTAACAAATTAGGGTTTAAACACTAAAACCTAATTTAACAAGCATCCTTCGACAAATACATGCCAGACCCTTCTTCGACTACAGCATGTACTTTGATCATACAAGAGTTCGATCCAAAAATCCCACAAATCTCCACCTTGGACCTAACTCTACAGCATCAAGAGACACTAACTAGCTTTCTTCATGCAGCTTTATCAACTGCATACAGTGGAAAAACTTGCAACTTGGCAATGTTTTGGTGATCATATCAGCGGCATTGTGATCTGTCGAGACCTTCAACACTTAGACTTCTCCACGCTCGATTACCCCTCTGACGAAATGCAGCCTCACATCTATGTGCTTGGTTCGCTCATGATAGGCTGAGTTCTTCGACAGGTGTATTGCACTTTGACTATCACATTTAACAGTGATACCTTGACCTTGAAGTTTCAGCTCCTTTGCAAAACCTTCAAGCCACAATGCTTCTTTCACAGCTTCAGTTAGGGCAATATATTCTGCTTCAGTAGTTGATAAGGCAACAACCTTCTGAAGAGTTGCTTTCCAACTAATTGCTGTACCAAACATAGTGAAAACATATCCAGAAATAGATTTTCTGGAATCCATACAGCCTGCATAATCAGAGTCAACATAGCCTTCGACTGCTGCTTTACTATCTTCACCCAAGGCTCCACCATAAATTAAGACTCTGTTCAGAGACCCATTTATGTACCTTAGAATCCACTTTAACGCTTGCCAGTGAGCCTTTCCAGGATTCGCCATGTACCTGCTTACAAGACTTACTGCATATGCTATGTCAGGTCTAGTACAGACCATAGCATACATCAAAGACCCAACTATATTAGCATATGGGATGCTATTCATATAGGTTCTTTCACCATCAGTACTGGGACATTGATCAATACTCAGCTTGAATTGAGGGTTTGTTGGAGTCACAACAGGCTTTGAATTCGACATACCAAACTTGTCAAGAATCTTTCGGAGGTATGCCTCTTGAGATAAGCATAATTTCGACTGCTTTCTATCTCTTCGAATGTCAATTCCAAGAATCCTAGATGCAGCTCCCAGATCCTTCATGTCGAACTCCTTATTGAGTTCAGCCTTCACCCTCATTACATCTTCGACATTGTTGCTTGCTATCAGAATATCATCAACATAAAGCAACAAAATAACAAATGAATTTTCAGGTCGAAATCTGGAGTAAACACAATGGTCGAACTGACTTCTAATGAAACCTATGTGTTCCATGAACTTGTCGAATCTCTTATTCCACTGTCGAGGAGATTGTTTAAGTCCATATAAAGATCTCTTCAGTTTGCACACATAATCTTCTTTCCCCTTTTCGACATACCCTTCAGGTTGCCTCATCAGGATTGTTTCATCTAAGTCACCATACAAGAACGCAGTCTTCACATCCATTTGTTCCAGTTCAAGGTCGAACTGAGCCACCATGGCAAGCAACATTCGGATGGATCTGTGCTTCACAATAGGGGAAAATACATCATTGAAGTCGACACCTTCTTTCTGAGTGAAACCCCTTGCGACTAATCTTGCCTTGTACCTCTTCGACATTACTCCTTCAATTCCTTCCTTAACTTTGAAAATCCACTTACAGCTGACTAACCTTGCCCCAACAGGTTTCTTGATTAGTTCCCAAGTGTGATTATCATGGAGAGATTTCATCTCATCATGCATGGCCTTTAGCCATTCAGTCTTCATTCGACTCCTTATAACTTCCTTATAATCTCTAGGTTCTTCGTCTAGAACTTCACTTGCAGAGATTAAGGCATAAGCTACAAGATCTGCATATCCAAGTCTCTGAGGTGGTTTTATGACTCTTCTTTGCCTATCTCTCGACAATAGGTAGTCATCAACAGTTTCCTCAACATCATCAGAATCTTCTGTTTCTTCTTCGACTTCATCTGGGATACGCACTTCAGCATCAACATGCTCCACCTCAACAGGAATCTCTACCTGTTCCAGCTCTTCGTCAACATCATCAGTTTTCTTGAAAGCCATTTCAGTTTCATTGAAAACTACATCTCGACTGGTGATACACCTCCTGTGACCTGGCTCTAGGCACCATAGCCTATAAGCTTTCACTCCTTCAGGGTATCCCATAAACATGCATTTCAGAGCTCTAGGTTCGACCTTGTCTTGCCTAATGTGAGCATAGGCTACACAGCCAAATACTCTTAGTTTGTCGAGATCTGGTGGATGTCCCGACCAAACTTCTTCAGGTGTCTTCATATCTAACGCTGTCGAAGGACATCTGTTTATCAGATATGCTGCTGTCGAAACAGCCTCAGCCCAAAACACCTTCATTAATCCCGCACTAGTCAACATGCATCTAACTCTCTCCAAAATAGTTCGATTAAACCTTTCAGCCAAACCATTTTGTTGTGGAGTACCTGCGGTAGTTCTGTGCCTTGCAATACCAGAGGCAACACAAAAACTGTCGAATGCCTCATTGCAAAACTCAAGGCCATTGTCGGTTCTCAACCTCTTTACCTTTCTGCCAGTTTGATTTTCGACAAGAGTCTTCCAACTTTTGAAATTTTCAAAAGTTTCATCCTTAGTCTTCTGGATGAATACCCATATCTTTCTGGAATAGTCATCTACTATGGATAGAAAATACTTTGCTCCTGAATGTGATGGACACCTTGCAGGCCCCCAAAGATCAGCATGGATGTAATCAAGGGATCCATGTGTTCTTTGTTTGCCTTTGTTGAACTTCATTCTACAGGACTTTCCAAGTACACAGGGTTCACAAAACTTCAGCTTTTCGACTTTATCTCCACCAAGCAGATTTTGTTTCCCTAATTCGACCAGACCCCTTTCACTGACATGGCCCAATCTCATGTGCCAAATTTCTGTCTTCGACAAAGGTTTCGTGGATGCAACATTTGTCGAACCACTTACAACTTCAGCCTCAAGGGTATACAAGCCTTGTTTCTTCACGCCTCTCAAGACTTCCTTCGACCCTTTCATGACTCTCAGGATACTTTTCTCTCCTTGAAAAACATATCCTTTCTTATCGAATTCACCAAGAGAAATCAAATTTCTCTTCAAATCAGGTACATACCTGACTTCAGTCAACAATCTTATTGACTCATCATGGAGCTTGAATCTCACAGATCCAACGCCTGCAATCTTGCAAGCTTTGTTGTTTCCCAGCAATACAGATCCACCATCTTGATCACATAATTCCTCGAACAAGTCTTTGTTTGGGGTCATGTGCCAAGTGCATCCAGAATCCATAATCCACTCCTTCGACGAGTTGTTGCTTGAAACCACAAGAACATCAGATGATTCGAAATCATCTTGGACAATAGCTGCATTGCCATTATCCTTACCTCCATGATCTTTCAGGCGTTCAGGGCACACCTTTCTTGTGTGACCTACTTTCTTACAGTGATAGCATCTAATACCAGATGCATCACCACTATAAGACTTTGACTGATTTTTACCTTTCTTCTTGTCGAATTTTCCTTTAACAGCCAAACCTTCACCAACCGTCGAAGGTTTATGCTCCTTACGTTCGTTCAAGTCCTTAGAGTACAAAGCTGATTGAACTTCTTCAAAGGTCAGGGACTCTCTTCCATACAAGAGGGTTTCTTTGAAGTGAGCATGTGATCTGGGCAAAGCGCACAATAATAACAACGCTTGATCTTCATCATCAATCTTTACATCAATATTTTCAAGATCAAGAATCAGCTTGTTGAACATATCCAACTGCTCAGCCAACACTTTGTCTTCAATCATCTTGAATGAATACAAAGCTTGCTTCAGGTAGAGTCGATTTACCAGAGATTTGGTCATATACAAACTTTCAAGTTTCACCCATAACCCTGATGCCGTCGTCTCCTTTGATACCTGTCGAAGAACCTTATCACCAAGGCTCAACAAAATTACGCTGTGTGCTTTCTCGATCATGGCCGTCTTCTCTCTTTCTGTTAACGCAACGTCCATCGCCGTCGCTCCCTTCAACGCTTCCAAACAACCCTGCTGAACCAGTAGGGCTTTCATCTTCAAGCGCCATAGACCGAAATCATTCACTCCAGTGAACTTTTCAATCTCATACTTTGTTGAAGGCATCTTCTCCACGCTCACCGCACCAATTTGTTGTGAATTCAATGCCAATAACAAAGTATAGAATTATGGGAGAATAAAGAACAAGGAAGAAGAAGAACACAAGAATTGGTTATAACTGCTATTCTTTACTTTCTCTTAGAAAACAAGATTACAAGTTTACAAGAATAACAAATAACCCTCTCACCCTAATTAGGATTTGCTGTGTTGCAATGATGAGAGACTAGTATGCTATTTATAATAAAACCTAACATACTAACTAATGGGCTTTTTCCACAAGGCCCATTATACAAGCTAACTTAACAATCAAGCTAACTTAACAAATTAGGGTTTAAACACTAAAACCTAATTTAACAAGCATCCTTCGACAAATACATGCCAGACCCTTCTTCGACTACAGCATGTACTTCGATCATACAAGAGTTCGATCCAAAAATCCCACATCACCAAATTTTAGGTTACTTTATAACTAAGAAACTAAGTTAAAAGACTTTTAATTAGTGACACATATTTCATATACATTGGTAATATTTAAAATTATATAACAAGGCTCGATAGTATATTTGTTCACCATATTCATATGGTATTCTGGTATAATAGTTGTAAACAATTTCAATATTTTTTTCTTATCCATCACCAAATTTTAGGTTACTTCATCACTAAGAAACTAAGTTAAAAGACTATTAAATAATTACACATATTTCATATACATTGGTAATAATTCAAATTATATAACAAGGCTCGATAGTTTATTTGTTCACCGTATTCACATTGTGTTAAGGTATAATAGAAGTAAACAATTTCAATATTTTTCTTCTTCTCTATCACCAAAATTTAGGTTACTTCGTCACTAAGAAACCTAGTTAAAAGACTATTAATTAATGACACATATTTCATATACATTGGTAATAATTCAAATTATATAATGAGACTCGATAGTATATTTATTCACCATACTCATATAGTATTATGGTATAATAATTGTAAACGATTTCAATATTTTACTTCTTCTCCATCACCAAATTTTAGGTTACTTCATCACTAAGAAACTAAGTTAAAATACAATTAATTAATGACACATGTTTTATATACATTGGTAATAATTAAAATTATATAACAAGGCTCGATAGTATATTCGTTCACCATATTCACACTGTGTTATGATATAGTAGATGTAAACAATTTCAATATTTTTCTTCTTCTTCATCACCAAATTTCAGGTTACTTCTTCACTAAGACACTAAGTTTAAAGACTATTAATTAATAACACACATTTCATATGTATTGTTATAATTCTAATTATATAATGAGGCTCGATAGTATATTTATTCTCCATACTCATATGATATTATGGTATAATAGATGTAAATAATTTCAATATTTTACTTCTTCTCCATCACCAAATTTTAGGTTACTTCATCACTAAAAAACTAAGTGAAAATACAATTAATTAATGACACATATTTTATATACATTGGTAATAATTCAAATTATATAACAAAGCTTAATAGTTTATTTTTTCACCATATTCACATTGTGTTATGGTATAATAGATGTAAACAACTTCAATATTTTTCTTTTTCTCCATCACCAAATTTTAGGTTACTTCATCACTAAGAAACTAAGTTAGAAGACTATTAAATAATAACACATATTTCATATACATTGGTAATATTTCAAATTATATAACAAGGCTAGATAATTTATTTATTCACCGTATTCACATTGTGTTATGGTATAATAGATGTAAACAATTTCAATATTTTTCTTCTTCTCTATCACCAAAATTTAGGTTACTCCGTCACTAATAAACTAAGTTAAAAGACTATTAATTAATGACACATATTTCATATACATTGGTAATAATTCAAATTATATAACAAGGCTCAATAGTTTATTTGTTCACCATATTCACAATGTGTTATGGTATAATTGATGAAAACAATTTCAATATTTTTCTTCTTCTCTATCACCAAAATTTAGGTTACTTCGTCACTAAGGAACTTAGTTAAAAGACTAATAATTAATGAAACATATTTCATATACATTGGTAATAATTCAAATTATATAACAAGGCTCAATAGTTTATTTGTTCACCATATTCACATTGTGTTATGGTATAATAGATGTAAACAATTTCAATATTTTTCTTCTTCTCCATCACCAATTTTTAGGTTACTTCATCCCTAAGAAACTAAGTTAAAAGACTTTTAATTAGTGACACATATTTCATATACATTGGTAATAATTGAAATTATATAACAAGGGTCGATAGTATATTTGTTCACCATATTCATATGGTATTCTGGTATAATAGTTGTAAACAATTTCAATATTTCTCTTCTTCTTCATCACAAAATTTTAGGTTACTTCATCACTAAGAAACTAAGTTAAAAGATTATTAAATAATGACACATATTTCATATACATTGGTAATAATTCAAATTATATAACAAGGCTCAATAGTTTATTTGTTCACCATATTCACAGTGTGTTATGGTATAATAGATGAAAACAATTTCAATATTTTTCTTCTTCTCTATCACAAAAATTTTGGTTACTTCGTCACTAAGAAACTTAGTTAAAAGACTAATAATTAATGACTCATATTTCATATACATTGGTAATAATTCAAATTATATAATGAGGCTCGATAGTATATTCATTCACCATACTCATATGGTATTATGGTATAATAATTGTAAACAATTTCAATATTTTACTTCTTCTACATCACCAAATTTTAGGTTACTTCATTACTAAGAAACTAAGTTAAAATACAATTAATTAATGACACATATTTTATATACATTGGTAATAATTAAAATTATATAACAAGGCTCAATAGTATATTCGTTCCCCATATTCACATTGTGTTATGGTATAATAGAGTTAAACAATTTCAATATTTTTCTTCTTCTCTATCACCAAATTTCAGGTTACTTCTTCCCTAAGACACTAAGTTAAAAGGCTATTAATTAATAACACATATTTCATATGTATTGGTAATAATTTTAATTATATAACGAGACTCTATAGTTTATTTATTCGCCATACTTATATGATATTATGGTATAATAGTTGTAAATAATTTCAATATTTTTCTTCTTCTCCATCACCAAATTTTAGGTTACTTCTTCACTAAAAAACTAAGTTAAAAGACTATTAATTAATGAACCATATTTCATATACATTGGTAATAATTCAAATTATATAACAAGGCTCAATAGTTTATTTGTTCACCATATTCACATTGTGTTATGGTATAATAGATGTAAACAATTTCAATATTTTTCTTCTTCTCCATCACCAATTTTTAGGTTACTTAATCACTAAGAAACTAAGTTAAAAGACTTTTAATTAGTGACACATGTTTCATTTACATTGGTAATAATTAAAATTATATAACAAGGCTCGATTGTATATTTGTTCACCATATTCATATGGTATTCTGGTATAATAGTTGTAAAAAATTATAATATTTTTCTTCTTCTCCATCACCAAATTTTAGCTTAATTCATCACTAAGAGACTAAGTTAAAAGACTATTAAATAATGACAAATATTTCATATACATTGGTAATAATTCAAATTAGATAACAAGGCTCGATAGTTTATTTGTTCACCATATTCACATTGTGTTATGGTATAATAGATGTAAAGAACTCCAATATTTTTAATCACTAAGAAACTTAGTTAAAAGACTAATAATTAATGACACATATTTCATATACATTGGTAATAATTCAAATTATATAATGAGGCTCGATAGTATATTTATTCACCATATTCACATTGTGTTATGGTATAATAGATGTAAACAATTTCAATATTTTTCTTCTTCTCTATCACCAAAATTAAGGTTACTTCATCACTAAGAAACTTATTTAAAAGACTATTAATTAATGACACATATTTCATATACATTGGTAATAATTCAAATTATATAATGAGGCTCGATAGTTTATTTATTCACCATACTCATATGGTATTATGGTTTAATTATTGTAAATAATTTCAATATTTTACTTCTTCTCCATCACCAAATTTTAGGTTACTTCGTCACTAAGAAACTAAGTTAAAATACAATTAATTAATGACACGTATTTTATATACATTGGTAATAATTAAAATTATATAACAAGACTCGATAGTATATTCGTTCACCATATTCACATTGTGTTATGGTATAATAGATGTAAACAATTTCAATATTTTTCTTCTTCTCCATCACCAAATTTCAGGTTACTTCTTCACTAAGAAACTAAGTTAAAAGACTATTAATTAATAACACATATTTCATATGTATTGGTAATAATTCTAATTATATAATGAGGCTCGATAGTATATTTATTCACCATACTCATATGATATTATGGTACAATAGATGTAAATAATTACAGTATTTTTCTTTTTCTCCATCACCAAATTTTAGGTTACTTCTTCACTAAAAAACTAAGTTAAAAGACTTTTAATTAGTGACACATGTTTCATTTACATTGGTAATAATTAAAATTATATAACAAGGCTCGATTGTATACTTGTTCACCATATTCATATGGTATTCTGGTATAATAGTTGTAAAAAATTTCAATATTTTTCTTCTTCTCCATCACCAAATTTTAGCTTAATTCATCGCTAAGAAACTAAGTTAAAAGACTTTTAATTAGTGACACATGTTTCATTTACATTGGTAATAATTAAAATTATATAACAAGGCTCGATTGTATACTTGTTCACCATATTCATATGGTATTCTGGTATAATAGTTGTAAAAAATTTCAATATTTTTCTTCTTCTCCATCACCAAATTTTAGCTTAATTCATCACTAAGAGACTAAGTTAAAAGACTATTAAATAATGACACATATTTCATATACATTGGTAATAATTCAAATTAGATAACAAGGCTCGATAGTTTATTTGTTCACCATATTCACATTGTGTTATGGTATAATAGATGTAAAGAACTTCAATATTTTTCTTCTTCTCTATCACAAAAATTTAGGTTACTTCATCACTAAGAAACTTAGTTAAAAGACTAATAATTAATGACACATATTTCATATACATTGGTAATAATTCAAATTATATAATGAGGCTCGATAGTATATTTATTCACCATACTCATATGGTATTATGGTATAATAATTGTAAACAATTTCAATATTTTACTTCTTCTACATCACCAAATTTTAGGTTACTTCATCACTAAGAAACTAAGTTAAAATACAATTAATTAATGACACATATTTTATATAAATTGGTAATAATTAAAATTATATAACAAGGCTCAATAGTATATTCGTTCACCATATTCACATTGTGTTATGGTATAATAGGTTTAAACAATTTCAATATTTTTCTTCTTCTCTATCACCAAATTTCAAGTTACTTCTTCACTAAGACACTATGTTAAAAGACTATAAATTAATAACACATATTTCATATGTATTGGTAATAATTCTAATTATATAACGAGGCTCTATAGTATATTTATTCGCCATACTTATATGATATTATGGTATAATAGATGTAAATAATTTCAATATTTTTCTTCTTCTCCATCACCAAATTTTAGGTTACTTGTTCACTAAAAAACTAAGTTAAAAGACTATTAATTAATGAACCATATTTCATATACATTGGTAATAATTCAAATTATATAACAAGGCTCAATAGTTTATTTGTTCACCATATTCACATTGTGTTATGGTATAATAGATGTAAACAATATCAATATTTTTCTTCTTCTCCATCACCAATTTTTAGGTTACTTCATCACTAAGAAACTAAGTTAAAAGACTTTTAATTAGTGACACATTTTTCATTTACATTGGTAATAATTAAAATTATATAACAAGGCTCGATTGTATATTTGT
This sequence comes from Vicia faba, assembly GCA_948472305.1. NCBI lineage: Eukaryota > Viridiplantae > Streptophyta > Magnoliopsida > Fabales > Fabaceae > Vicia > Vicia faba. The sequence goes on along the minus strand of OX451738.1, from coordinate 271,961,149 downwards.
TCACCATATTCATATGGTATTCTGGTATAATAGTTGTAAAAAATTTCAATATTTTTCTTCTTCTCCATCACCAAATTTTAGGTTAATTCATCACTAAGAGACTATGTTAAAAGACTATTAAATAATGACACATATTTCATATACATTGGTAATAATTCAAATTAGATAACAAGGCTCGATAGTTTATTTGTTCACCATATTCACATTGTGTTATGGTGTGATAGATGTAAAGAACTTCAATATTTTTCTTCTTCTCTATCACAAAAATTTAGGTTACTTCATCACTAAGAAACTTAGTTAAAAGACTATTTATTAATGACATTTATTTCATATACATTGGTAATAATTCAAATTATATAATGAGGCTCGATAGTATATTTATTCACCATACTCATATGGTATTATGGTATAATAATTGTAAACAATTTCAATATTTTACTTCTTCTCCATCACAAAATTTTAGGTTACTTCATCACTAAGAAACTAAGTTAAAAGACAATTAATTAATGACACATATTTTATATACATTGGTAATAATTAAAATTATATACCAAGGCTCGATAGTATATTCGTTCACCATATTCACATTGTGTTATGGTATAATAGATGTAAACAACTTCAATATTTTTCTTTTTCTCCATCACCAAATTCTAGGTTACTTCATCACTAAGAAACTAAGTTAAAAGACTATTAAATAATGACACATATTTCATATACATTGGTAATATTTCAAATTATATAAAGAGGCTCGATAGTTTATTTATTCACCAAATTCACATTGTGTTATGGTATAATAGATGTAAACAATTTCAATATTTTTCTTCTTCTCTATCACCAAAATTAAGGTTACTTCATCACTAAGAAACTTATTTAAAAGACTATTAATTAATGACACATATTTCATATACATTGGTAATAATTCAAATTATATAATGAGGCTCGATAGTATATTTATTCACCATACTCATATGGTATTATGGTTTAATTATTGTAAATAATTTCAATATTTTACTTCTTCTCCATCACCAAATTTTAGGTTACTTCGTCACTAAGAAACTAAGTTAAAATACAATTAATTAATGACACGTATTTTATATACATTGGTAATAATTAAAATTATATAACAAGGCTCGATAGTATATTCGTTCACCATATTCACATTGTGTTATGGTATAATAGATGTAAACAATTTCAATATTTTTCTTCTTCTCCATCACCAAATTTCAGGTTACTTCTTCACTAAGAAACTAAGTTAAAAGACTATTAATTAATAACAAATATTTCATATGTATTGGTAATAATTCTAATTATATAATGAGGCTCGATAGTATATTTATTCACCATACTCATATGATATTATGGTACAATAGATGTAAATAATTTCAATATTTTTCTTCTTTTTCATCACTAAATTTTAGGTTACTTCTTCACTAAAAAACTAAGTTAAACGACTATTAATTAATGAAACATATTTCATATACATTGGTAATAATTCAAATTATATAACGAGGCTCAATAGTTTATTTGTTCACCATATTCACATTGTGTTATGGTATAATAGATGTAAACAATTTCAATATTTTTCTTCTTCTCCATCACCATATTTTAAGTTACCTCATAACTAAGAAACTAAGTTAAAAGACTTTTAATTAGTGACACATATTTCATATACATTGGTAATAATTAAAATTATATAACAAGGCTCGATAGTATATTTGTTCACCATATTCATACGGTATTCTGGTATAATAGTTGTAAACAATTTCAATATTTTTCTTTTTCTTCATCACCAAATTTTAGGTTACTTCATCACTAAGAAACTAAGTTAAATGACTATTAAATAATGACACATATTTCATATACATTGGTAATAATTCAAATTATATAACAATGCTCGATAGTTTATTTGTTCACCATATTCACATTGTGTTATGGTATAATAGATGCAAACAATTTCAATATTTTTCTTCTTCTCCATACCAAATTTTAGGTTACTTCATCACTAAGAAACTAAGTTAAAAGACTTTTAATTAGTGACACATGTTTCATATACATTGGTAATAATTAAAATTATATAACAAGGCTCGATTGTATATTTGTTTACCATATTCATATGGTATTCTGGTATAATAGTTGTAAACAATTTCAATATTTTTCTTCTTCTCCATCATCAAATTTTAGGTTACTTCATCACTAAGAAACTATGTTAAAAGACTATTAAATAATGACACATATTTCATATACATTGGTAATAATTCAAATTATATAATGAGGTTCGATAGTATATTTATTCACCATATTCACATTGTGTTATGGTATAATAGATGTAAAGAATTTCAATATTTTTCTTCTTCTCTATCACAAAAATTTAGGTTACTTCATCACTAAGAAACTTAGTTAAAAGACTATTAATTAATGACATATATTTCATATACATTGATAATAATTCAAATTATATAATGAGGCACGATAGTATATTTATTCACCATACTCATATGGTATTATGATATAATAATTGTAAACAATTTCAATATTTTACTTCTTCTCCATCACCAAATTTTAGGTTACTTCATCACTAAGAAACTAAGTTAAAATACAATTAATTAATGACACGTATTTTATATACATTGGTAATAGTTAAAATTATATAACAAGGCTCGATAGTATATTCGTTCACCATATTCACATTGTTTTATGGTATAATAGATGTAAACAATTTCAATATTTTTCTTCTTCTCCGTCACCAAATTTCAGGTTACTTCGTCACTAAGACACTAAGTTAAAAGACCATTAATTAATAACACATATTTCATATGTATTGGTAATAATTCTAATTATATAATGAGGCTCGATAGTATATTTATTCACCATACTCATATGATATTGTGGTATAATAGATGTAAATAATTACAATATTTTTCTTCTTCTCCATCACCAAATTTTAGGTTACTTCTTCACTAAAAAACTAAGTTAAAAGACTATTAATTAATGAAACATATTTCATATACATTGGTAATAATTCAAATTATATAACGAGGCTCAATAGTTTATTTGTTCACCATATTCACATTGTGTTATGGTATAATAGATGTAAACAATTTCAATATTTTTCTTCTTCTCCATCACCAATTTTTAGGTTACTTAATCACTAAGAAACTAAGTTAAAAGACTTTTAATTAGTGACACATGTTTCATTTACATTGGTAATAATTAAAATTATATAACAAGGCTCGATTGTATACTTGTTCACCATATTCATATGGTATTCTGGTATAATAGTTGTAAAAAATTTCAATATTTTTCTTCTTCTCCATCACCAAATTTTAGCTTAATTCATCACTAAGAGACTAAGTTAAAAGACTATTAAATAATGACACATATTTCATATACATTGGTAATAATTCAAATTAGATAACAAGGCTCCATAGTTTATTTGTTCACCATATTCACATTGTGTTATGGTATAATAGATGTAAAGAACTTCAATATTTTTCTTCTTCTCTATCACAAAAATTTAGGTTACTTCATCACTAAGAAACTTAGTTAAAAGACTAATAAATAATGACACATATTTCATATACATTGGTAATAATTCAAATTATATAATGAGGCTCGATAGTATATTTATTCACCATACTCATATGGTATTATGGTATAATAATTGTAAACAATTTCCATGTTTTACTTATTCTACATCACCAAATTTTAGGTTACTTCATCACTAAGAAACTAAGTTAAAATACAATTAATTAATGACACATATTTTATATACATTGGTAATAATTAAAATTATATAACAAGGCTCAATAGTATATTCGTTCACCATATTCACATTGTGTTATGGTATAATAGGTTTAAACAATTTCAATATTTTTCTTCTTCTCTATCACCAAATTTCAAGTTACTTCTTCACTAAGACACTATGTTAAAAGACTATTAATTAATAACACATATTTCATATGTATTGGTAATAATTCTAATTATATAACGAGGCTCTATAGTATATTTATTCGCCATACTTATATGATATTATGGTATAATAGATGTAAATAATTTCAATATTTTTCTTCTTCTCCATCACCAAATTTTAGGTTACTTGTTCACTAAAAAATTAAGTTAAAAGACTATTAATTAATGAACCATATTTCATATACATTGGTAATAATTCAAATTATATAACAAGGCTCAATAGTTTATTTGTTCACCATATTCACATTGTGTTATGGTATAATAGATGTAAACAATATCAATATTTTTCTTCTTCTCCATCACCAATTTTTAGGTTACTTCATCACTAAGAAACTAAGTTAAAAGACTTTTAATTAGTGACACATTTTTCATTTACATTGGTAATAATTAAAATTATATAACAAGGCTCGATTGTATATTTGTTCACCATATTCATATGGTATTCTGGTATAATAGTTGTAAAAAATTTCAATATTTTTCTTCTTCTCCATCACCAAATTTTAGGTTAATTCATCACTAAGAGACTATGTTAAAAGACTATTAAATAATGACACATATTTCATATACATTGGTAATAATTCAAATTAGATAACAAGGCTCGATAGTTTATTTGTTCACCATATTCACATTGTGTTATGGTATAATAGATGTAAAGAACTTCAATATTTTTCTTCTTCTCTATCACAAAAATTTAGGTTACTTCATCACTAAGAAACTTAGTTAAAAGACTATTTATTAATGACATATATTTCATATACATTGGTAATAATTCAAATTATATAATGAGGCTCGATAGTATATTTATTCACCATACTCATATGGTATTATGGTATAATAATTGTAAACAATTTCAATATTTTACTTCTTCTCCATCACAAAATTTTAGGTTACTTCATCACTAAGAAACTAAGTTAAAAGACAATTAATTAATGACACATATTTTATATACATTGGTAATAATTAAAATTATATACCAAGGCTCGATAGTATATTCGTTCACCATATTCACATTGTGTTATGGTATAATAGATGTAAACAACTTCAATATTTTTCTTTTTCTCCATCACCAAATTCTAGGTTACTTCATCACTAAGAAACTAAGTTAAAAGACTATTAAATAATGACACATATTTCATATACATTGGTAATATTTCAAATTATATAAAGAGGCTCGATAGTTTATTTATTCACCGTATTCACATTGTGTTATGGTATAATAGATGTAAACAATTTCAATATTTTTCTTCTTCTCTATCACCAAAATTAAGGTTACTTCATCACTAAGAAACTTATTTAAAATACTATTAATTAATGACACATATTTCATATACATTGGTAATAATTCAAATTATATAATGAGGCTCGATAGTATATTTATTCACCATACTCATATGGTATTATGGTTTAATTATTGTAAATAATTTCAATATTTTATATTACCGGTACTCACCAAAGTGCCACATCAACGTAGCAAACTGCTTCAACCGTGTCGGTATACCCCGCACAGTTCCCTCACAGTTTGTTGCTACTTTCTAAGAAGGTATCCCCCAGATCCGGGTTAGGATTTATGAAACTCCCAAGACAGGCCCAATAATATTAAAGCAAACAAATCAGGCAATTGAAAACACAAGTGATCTTAGTCCTAAGGTACACCTCACTTTTATGATTCCCCAGCAGAGTCGCCAGTTCTGTGATCTGTGGAAATAGAACTGACTATTTTTAAGCTGGTTTCGTGAAATGTCGCGGTAAGCAAGAGTCGCCACCGTCTTTTATGTTCTCCAACATGGAAAGGACAAAAGCACAACAAAATTCCTTATGAGAATGTTTCTCGGTTCGGGAGGTAGATTTATAGAAAGGGAAGGTGTTAGCACCCTTTCTATCCGTGGTTATCCACGGGCTCTTAGGTACTTGCTCTTATGTTTTCAAAAGATTGTTTGCTTTTCAAGTGTGTGTGGGTTTTGAAAAAGTTCGTTTGAAAACTTCTAGGTAACTCTTATATCAGTCCTCAAGAGTGTATGAAGTATTGTTTGAAAACTTTTTGAAAGTGTAAGGTGTGAAAAGTATTTTTGTTTGTTTTGAAAAGAGCAAGTACTTAAGAGAAGTCTACCTACCCTAAGGAATTAGGCTGTGTAAGAGTCCTTTAGATAGTGCTATCCCACCATTGAGAGGTAGGTAGCACCGTCGTTGGAGGTATTCGGGTCAATTCGATTAAGGGACAATGTGGTCACCGAAGCAATGGTAGGACACCTTAGTGGTAACCCTAATGTCCTAGATCCTTTTTATCCGAGGCAACCGTTTCGAGGCAACTGGATCTTTAGACAATAGGGCGACCTCTAAGACACCCTATACTTGATGACCACGTTCGAGGCAACCAGTGAGGCGTACCCTAGGAGTGGCATGTGCATGTGTGTTGTTTTCATGTTATGTTTATCTTGTACATGTTATTTGTGAGCTACGGATTGGTTTTATTTACCATACATTCTTTCATGCATTTAACAGTTAGGGGGTGCGGAAAGTAAATTGCGGAAACATAAATCCTACGCTATTACAAGGCGCGGGTCTATACATCGCCAAAAATACAAAGACCCGTTTTGGTAAATAAGTACGAGAAATAGTAAATAAAGCAGTAAAATCCTAATTACTATTACATCCGGAGGCAGTTACAGAAATAATCAAAATAAAGAATTAAAACTAAAATGCGCGCGAAAGAAAGAATCGGGAATGTCTTAAGGGTGTTGACCCTTTTAAGAAAAGAATTGAATTTTTTTGTCTTTTTTGTGATTAAATGCAATTAATAATTAATAATTAAACTAATTAATTAATTTATTAAAAGAAAATATTTTTGTGTTTTTATGTTTTATGAAAATAAAATAAAAGAATTAAAATTCTGAGTTAACCTAATTCTAAATTATTTTAGTTATTTAAAAAAAGTTAAAATTGCCTAATTAAAGCTAATTCAATTATTTAATATTTATTTACAAAATAATAATATGAACTTAATAATAATAATAATGTTAATTCTTTTTTGATTTTTTTATAAAAAATATTAATTGGTTAATTTGTTAATAAGAAATAAAATAAGGCAAATAAAAAAAATGAAAATGACAATAAAAAAAGGGAAGAGTAAACCCAAGGGGGGTGTGGGCTGGAATTTGAGGGTGTTTGATTGGAATTATGGCCCATTGAAGCTTCAGCCACGTTGACCTTTGGAATTGAGTGGAGCGCTGTTGACTCCTGAGCATGGTGTTCTTGCTTTCTGGACCTTTGGATCTGCATCTGTGGACACTTGGCTGGCTCTTGGATGAGAGGTCTATGGTGGAATCTATTTGAGAATCTGCACAAGAACACATTGAAAAAAATAATATTGGAATTATAGGGGGCCTGGGAATCGAACCCAGGTCCCAGAGATTACAAGCCACGTCTTCCACCATTGCATCACTCATGCGCGTGTGTTAGTATAATAGAAAAGAAACATAATATAAAACAAACGCACTATATGCTGAAAATAAGAAAAAGCACGCGCCCAATTTGAACCTGCCAATCACATGAAGGCACGCAGTCATCTTCTCCATTTCCTGTAAAATAAAAAAACACATAGCGGGGGTTTTAAACCCCCACAAAATGCAAGAATTTTAAGAATATCGATTAGACGCTCGTTGCATATAAAAAGGGCGCGAGGTGTGCTTTAGCTTCGTCTCATCCTGCTGGGTTTGGCCATTTAAGTCTTGAGGCTTAATTTTACACTATGTGAAAAATCCCAAGTTACAAACTCTGAAAACCTAGAAATCCGTCCATGGTGATTTTCAATTTAAGGCACCATTCTCAAATTAAATCATATGGAAAGCTTTGTATGGATCCTGTGAGCATAATGCAATCAACAAAAAGTGTTAAAAATGCATAAATGGAGGTTTGTGATTTTGGAAAAGAATGCAAACCGTGTGACTTGTATGGCACGAGTTCTTGAGATTTTGCGCTTAGTTCTGATTGCAAAAGGTTCCTGGAAGGGTCAGGAGTGTGTTTGGATCGAAGGAGAGGTTTGAATTATGCTGGAAAGTGGTTTTCAGTTTGTGACTTTTCTCTTGAAAAATTGAAATTGGTTATGCCGTATGGGAGTGTTCTAGGTCGTGAATTGGATTGCCAAGGCTTGCATATATGTCTAGTAATGAGAATCAATCAGAATAATGGACATTAAACCAATGCAATGAAGTTTTTGATTTTGCCCATAACCACCATTGAACAACTTGCCATTTTTGCTCCAAATTTGAATTTTTATGCTTGGAATAGGTCTTACACGAAATTGGTATGTGTTTTATGGTGTGTCAAAGCTATTCAAAACAAAAGATATCCCTCAATTAATTTTCTTGATTTTTATTTGAATTTTAAAGATTTAAAATGAATTAAACCAAATAAAATTAAATAAAAATAGAAAAATTAATTTTTAATCTTGAAATAAATCATGGGATACGTGGGAGGCATGGAAAAGCTGAACCAAGTGGAAAAAGTGGGCCCTTTTTGTCAAAAATGAAATTTCAAGGATGGTTGACTTTGGCCATTTCACAAAAATTTCCCAACTTCTCCAATGATCTTGCTCAATTTTGAAGCTATGAACATGTTCTTTGACATTTTGGAAAGGTCTTGAAGTCCTCTAACCAATTAATTTGGTCCCATGTCATTTTGATTTACCAATCTCAAGTTATGGTCTTTGACTTAAAGTGCCTTTTTGTTGACTTTTGAAAATGACCTATAATGTTGAAATTGATAACTTTTTGTGAGAGAATTTCTTGGACTTGGAATGTGAATATGAGGTGTAGGAAATGTACTCACCTTCAAGATGAGCATTGTATGGGATTTTTCGGATGAACCATGAAAAAGTTATGCCTTGGTCAAGTTACAGTTGACTTTTCAGCTATCCAAAAATAGAAACTTTTGCATCTTGATGATTTTTGAGCCATTCTTGTGGAATCATGATCAAGAATTGATCGAATGATGATTGTGGCCTCAAAATAAGATGTTGACCAAAATTTTTGACTTTTGACTGCCAAATGACCATTTTGCCCCTATAGTTGATTGTGAGGCAATTAGGGTTTTTGACTGTGCAACTTGACCTTGTGAGCCTTGAAACTTGACATGTAGATGCTTGACAATGTATATGAGCATATGGGACTTGATTTAGCCCTTGAAAACCTCAACTTCCTTGCAAGAACCAACACCCTAATTTGACTGGCTTAGGAAGATGGTTGACTCTGTAGCCCTTGAGTAGACTTTGAACCATTTGAGGTGATGCTTGTCAAATCTTGAAGAATATGGGAGGGAAAATTTTGGGGTACAACACATATGTATTGGTAATAATTCTAATTATATAATGAGGCTCTATAGTATATTTATTCGCCATACTCATATGATATTATGGTATAATAGATGTAAATAATTTCAATATTTTTCTTCTTCTTCATCACCAAATTTTAGGTTACTTCTTCACTAAAATACTAAGTTAAAATATATTAATTAATGAAACATATTTCATATACATTGGTAATAATTCAAATTATATAACAAGGCTCAATAATTTATTTGTTCACCATATTCACATTGTGTTCTGGTATAATAGATGTAAACAATTTCAATATTTTTCTCCTTCTCCATCACCAAATTTTAGGTTACTTTATAACTAAGAAACTAAGTTAAAAGACTTTTAATTAGTGACACATATTTCATATACATTGGTAATATTTAAAATTATATAACAAGGCTCGATAGTATATTTGTTCGCCATATTCATATGGTATTCTGGTATAATAGTTGTAAACAATTTCAATATTTTTTTCTTCTCCATCACCAAATTTTAGGTTACTTCATCACTAAGAAACTAAGTTAAAAGACTATTAAATAATTACACATATTTCATATACATTGGTAATAATTCAAATTATATAACAAGGCTCGATAGTTTATTTGTTCACCGTATTCACATTGTGTTAAGGTATAATAGAAGTAAACAATTTCGATATTTTTCTTCGTCTGTAACACCAAAATTTAGGTTACTTCATCACTAAGAAACTTAGTTAAAAGACTATTAATTAATGACACATATTTCATATACATTGGTAATAATTCAAATTATATAATGAGGCTCGATAGTATATTTATTAACCATACTCATATGGTATTATGGTATAATAATTGTAAATAATTTCAATATTTTACTTCTTCTACATCACCAAATTTTAGGTTACTTCATCACTAAGAAACTAAGTTAAAATACAATTAATTAATGACATAAATTTTATATACATTGGTAATAATTAAAATTAAATAACAAGGCTCGATAGTATTTTCGTTCACCATATTCACATTGTGTTATGGTATAATAGATGTAAACAATTTCAATATTTTTCTTCTTCTCCATCACCAAATTTCAGGTTACTTCTTCACTAAGACACTAAGTTAAAAGACTATTAATTAATAACACATATTTCATATGTATTGGTAATAATTCTAATTATATAATGAGGCTCTATAGTATATTTATTCGCCATACTCATATGATATTATGGTATAATAGATGTAAATAATTTCAATATTTTTCTTCTTCTCCATCACCAAATTTTAGGTTACTTCTTCACTAAAAAACTAAGTTAAAAGACTATTAATTAATGAAACATATTTCATATACATTGGTAATAATTCAAATTATATAACAAGGCTCAATAGTTTATTTGTTCACCATATTCACATTGTGTTCTGGTATAATAGATGTAAACAATTTCAATATTTTTCTCCTTCTCCATCACCAAATTTTAGGTTAGTTTATAACTAAGAAACTAAGTTAAAAGACTTTTAATTAGTGACACATATTTCATATACATTGGTAATATTTAAAATTATATAACAAGGCTCGATAGTATATTTGTTCACCATATTCATATGGTATTCTGGTATAATAGTTGTAAACAATTTCAATATTTTTTTCTTCTCCATCACCAAATTTTTTGTTACTTCATCACTAAGAAACTAAGTTAAAAGACTATTAAATAATTACACATATTTCATATACATTGGTAATAATTCAAATTATATAACAAGGCTCGATAGTTTATTTGTTCACCGTATTCACATTGTATTAAGGTATAATAGAAGTAAACAATTTCGATATTTTTCTTCCTCTGTAACACCAAAATTTAGGTTACTTCATCACTAAGAAACTTAGTTAAAAGACTATAAATTAATGAGACATATTTCATATACATTGGTAATAATTCAAATTATATAATGAGGCTCGATAGTATATTTATTCACCATACTCATATGGTATTATGGTATAATAATTGTAAACAATTTCAATATTTTACTTCTTCTACATCACCAAATTTTAGGTTACTTCATCACTAAGAAACTAAGTTAAAATACAATTAATTAATGACACATATTTTATATATATTGGTAATAATTAAAATTATATAACAAGGCTCGATAGTATATTCGTTCACCATATTCACATTTTGTTATGGTATAATAGATGTAAACAATTTCAATATTTTTCTTCTTCTCTATCACCAAATTTCAGGTTACTTCTTCACTAAGACACTAAGTTAAAAGACTATTAATTAATAACACATATTTCATATGTATTGGTAATAATTCTAATTATATAATGAGGCTCTATAGTATATTTATTCGCCATACTCATATGATATTATGGTATAATAGATGTAAATAATTTCAATATTTTTCTTCTTCTCCATCACCAAATTTTAGGTTACTTCTTCACTAAAAAACTAAGTTAAAAGACTATTAATTATTGAAACATATTTCATATACATTTGTAATAATTCAAATTATATAACAAGGCTCAATAGTTTATTTGTTCACCATATTCACATTGTGTTCTGGTATAATAGATGTAAACAATTTCAATATTTTTCTCCTTCTCCATCACCAAATTTTAGGTTACTTTATAACTAAGAAACTAAGTTAAAAGACTTTTAATTAGTGACACATATTTCATATACATTGGTAATATTTAAAATTATATAACAAGGCTCGATAGTATATTTGTTCACCATATTCATATGGTATTCTGGTATAATAGTTGTAAACAATTTCAATATTTTTTTCTTCTCCATCACCAAATTTTAGGTTACTTCATCACTAAGAAACTAAGTTAAAAGACTATTAAATAATTACACATATTTCATATACATTGGTAATAATTCAAATTATATAACAAGGCTCGATAGTTTATTTGTTCACCGTATTCACATTGTGTTAAGGTATAATAGAAGTAAACAATTTCGATATTTTTCTTCGTTTGTAACACCAAAATTTAGGTTACTTCATCACTAAGAAACTTAGTTAAAAGACTATTAATTAATGACACTTATTTCATATACATTGGTAATAATTCAAATTATATAACGAGGCTCGATAGTATATTTATTCACAATACTCATATGGTGATATGGCATAATAATTGTAAATAATTTATATATTTTACTTCTTCTCCATCACCAAATTTTAGGTTACTTCATCACTAAGAAACTAAGTTAAAATACAATTAATTAATGACATATTTTATATATATTGGTAATAATTAAAATTAAATAACAAGGCTCGATAGTATATTCGTTCACCATATTCACTTTGTGTTATGGTATAATAGATGTAAACAATTTCAATATTTTTCTTCTTCTCTATCACCAAATTTCAGGTTACTTCTTCACTAAGACACTAAGTTAAAAGACTAATAATTAATAACACATATTTCATATGTATTGGTAATAATTCTAATTATATAATGAGGCTCTATAGTATATTTATTCGCCATACTCATATGATATTATGGTACAATAGATGTAAATAATTTCAATATTTTTCTTCTTCTCAATCACCAAATTTTAGGTTACTTCTTCACTAAAAAACTAAGTTAAAAGACTATTAATTAATGAAACATATTTCATATACATTGGTAATAATTCAAATTATATAACAAAGCTTAATAGTTTATTTTTTTACCATATTCACATTGTGTTATGGTATAATAGATGTAAACAACTTCAATATTTTTCTTTTTCTCCATCACCAAATTTTAGGTTACTTCATCACTAAGAAACTAAGTTAAAAGACTATTAAATAATGACACATATTTCATATACATTGGTAATATTTCAAATTATATAACAAGGCTCGATAGTTTATTTATTCACCGTATTCACATTGTGTTATGGTATAATAGATGTAAACAATTCCAATATTTTTCTTCTTCTCTATCACCAAAATTTAGGTTACTTCATCACTAAGAAACTTAATTAAAAGACTATTAATTAATGACATATATTTCATATACATTGGTAATAATTCAAATTATATAATGAGGCTCGATAGTATATTTATTCACCATACTCATATGGTATTATGGTATAATAATTGTAAATAATTTCAATATTTTACTTCTTCTCCATCACCAAATTTTAGGTTACTTCATCACTAAGAAACTAAGTTAAAATACAATTAATTAATGACATATATTTTATATACATTGGTAATAATTAAAATTATATAACAAGGCTCGATAGTATATTCGTTCACCATATTCACATTGTGTTATAGTATAATAGATGTAAACAATTTCAATATTTTTCTTCTTCTCCATCACCAAATTTCAGGTTACTTCTTCACTAAGACACTAAGTTAAAAGACTATTAATTAATAACACATATTTCATATGTATTGGTAATAATTCTAATTATATAATGAGGCTCTATAGTATATTTATTCGCCATACTCATATGATATTATGGTATAATAGATGTAAATAATTTCAATATTTTTCTTCTTCTCCATCACCAAATTTTAGGTTACTTCTTCACTAAAAAACTAAGTTAAAAGACTATTAATTAATGAAACATATTTCATATACATTGGTAATAATTCAAATTATATAACAAGGCTCAATAGTTTATTTGTTCACCATATTCACATTGTGTTCTGGTATAATAGATGTAAACAATTTCAATATTTTTCTCCTTCTCCATCACCATATTTTAGGTTACCTCATAACTAAGAAACTAAGTTAAAAGACTTTTAATTAGTGACACATATTTCATATACATTGGTAATAATTAAAACTATATAACAAGGCTCGATAGTATATTTGTTCACCATATTCATATGGTACTGTGGTATAATAGTTGTAAACAATTTCAATATTTTTCTTCTTCTTCATCACCAAATTTTAGGTTACTTCATCACTAAGAAACTAAGTTAAAAGACTATTAAATAATGACACATATTTCATATGCATTGGTAATATTTCAAATTATATAACAAGGCTCGATAGTTTATTTATTCACCGTATTCACATTGTGTTATGGTATAATAGATGTAAACAATTTCAATATTTTTCTTCTTCTCTATCACCAAAATTTTGGTTACTTCATCACTAAGAAACTTAATTAAAAGACTATTAATTAATGACACATATTTCATATACATTGGTAATAATTCAAATTATATAATGAGGCTCGATAGTATATTTATTCACCATACTCATATGGTATTATGGTATAATAATTGTAAATAATTTCAATATTTTACTTCTTCTCCATCACCAAATTTTAGGTTACTTCATCACTAAGAAACTAAGTTAAAATACAATTAATTAATGACATATATTTTATATACATTGGTAATAATTAAAATTATATAACAAGGTTCGATAGTATATTCGTTCACCATATTCACATTGTGTTATGGTATAATAGATGTAAACAATTTCAATATTTTTCTTCTTCTCCATCACCAAATTTAAGGTTACTTCTTCACTAAGACACTAAGTTAAAAGACTATTAATTAATAACACATATTTCATATGTATTGGTAATAATTCTAATTATATAATGAGGCTCGATAGTATATTTATTCATCATACTCATATGATATTATGGTATAATAGATGTAAATAATTTCAATATTTTTCTTCTTCTTCATCACCAAATTTTAGGTTACTTCTTCACTAAAAAACTAAGTTAAAAGACTATTAATTAATGAAACATTTTTCATATACATTGGTAATAATTTAAATTATATAACAAGGCTCAGTAGTTTATTTGTTCACCATATTCACATTGTGTTAAGGTATAATAGATGTAAACCATTTCAATATTTTTCTTCTTCTCCATCACCATATTTTAGGTTACCTCATAACTAAGAAACTAAGTTAAAAGACTTTTAATTAGTGACACATATTTCATATACATTGGTAATAATTAAAATTATATAACAAGGCTCGATAGTATATTTGTTCACCATATTCATACGGTATTCTGGTATAATAGTTGTAAACAATTTCAATATTTTTCTTTTTCTTCATCACCAAATTTTAGGTTACTTCATCACTAAGAAACTAAGTTAAATGACTATTAAATAATGACACATATTTCATATACATTGGTAATAATTCAAATTATATAACAATGCTCGATAGTTTATTTGTTCACCATATTCACATTGTGTTATGGTATAATAGATGTAAACAATTTCAAAATTTTTCTTCTTCTCCATACCAAATTTTAGGTTACTTCATCACTAAGAAACTAAGTTAAAAGACTTTTAATTAGTGACACATGTTTCATATACATTGGTAATAATTAAAATTATATAACAAGGCTCGATTGTATATTTGTTTACCATATTCATATGGTATTCTGGTATGATAGTTGTAAACAATTTCAATATTTTTCTTCTTCTCCATCATCAAATTTTAGGTTACTTCATCACTAAGAAACAATGTTAAAAGACTATTAAATAATGACACATATTTCATATACATTGGTAATAATTCAAATTATATAATGAGGTTCGATAGTATATTTATTCACCATATTCACATTGTGTTATGGTATAATAGATGTAAAGAATTTCAATATTATTCTTCTTCTCTATCACAAAAATTTAGGTTACTTCATCACTAAAAAACTTAGTTAAAAGACTATTAATTAATGACATATATTTCATATACATTGATAATAATTCAAATTATATAATGAGGCACGATAGTATATTTATTCACCATACTCATATGGTATTATGATATAATAATTGTAAACAATTTCAATATTTTACTTCTTCTCCATCACCAAATTTTAGGTTACTTCATCACTAAGAAACTAAGTTAAAATACAATTAATTAATGACACGTATTTTATATACATTGGTAATAGTTAAAATTATATAACAAGGCTCGATAGTATATTCGTTCACCATATTCACATTGTTTTATGGTATAATAGATGTAAACAATTTCAATATTTTTCTTCTTCTCCATCACCAAATTTCAGGTTACTTCTTCACTAAGACACTAAGTTAAAAGACCATTAATTAATAACACATATTTCATATGTATTTGTAATAATTCTAATTATATAATGAAGCTCGATAGTATATTTATTCACCATACTCATATGATATTATGGTATAATAGATGTAAATAATTACAATATTTTTCTTCTTCTCTATCACCAAATTTTAGGTTACTTCTTCACTAAAAAACTAAGTTAAAAGACTATTAATTAATGAAAAATATTTCATATACATTGGTAATAATTCAAATTATATAACGAGGCTCAATAGTTTATTTGTTCACCATATTCACATTGTGTTATGGTATAATAGATGTAAACAATTTCAATATTTTTCTTCTTCTCCATCACCAATTTTTAGGTTACTTAATCACTAAGAAACTAAGTTAAAAGACTTTTAATTAGTGACACATGTTTCATTTACATTGGTAATAATTAAAATTATATAACAAGGCTCGATTGTATATTTGTTCACCATATTCATATGGTATTCTGGTATAATAGTTGTAAAAAATTTCAATATTTTTCTTCTTCTCCATCACCAAATTTTAGCTTAATTCATCACTAAGAGACTAAGTTAAAAGACTATTAAATAATGACACATATTTCATATACATTGGTAATAATTCAAATTAGATAACAAGGCTCGATAGTTTATTTGTTCACCATATTCACATTGTGTTATGGTATAATAGATGTAAAGAACTTCAATATTTTTCTTCTTCTCTATCACAAAAATTTAGGTTACTTCATCACTAAGAAACTTAGTTAAAAGACTAATAATTAATGATACATATTTCATATACATTGGTAATAATTCAAATTATATAATGAGGCTCGATAGTATATTTATTCACCATACTCATATGGTATTATGGTATAATAATTGTAAACAATTTCAATATTTTACTTCTTCTACATCACCAAATTTTAGGTTACTTCATCACTAAGAAACTAAGTTAAAATACAATTAATTAATGACACGTATTTTGAATACATTGGTAATAGTTAAAATTATATAACAAGGCTCGATAGTATATTTGTTCACCATATTCACATTGTTTTATGGTATAATATATGTAAACAATTTCAATATTTTTCTTCTTCTCCGTCACCAAATTTCAGGTTACTTCTTCACTAAGACACTAAGTTAAAAGACTATTAATTAATAACACATATTTCATATGTATTGGTAATAATTCTAATTATATAATGAGGCTCGATGGTATATTTATTCACCATACTCATATGATATTATGGTATAATAGATGTAAATAATTACAATATTTTTCTTCTTCTCCATCACCAAATTTTAGGTTACTTCTTCACTAAAAAACTAAGTTAAAAGACTATTAATTAATGAACCATATTTCATATACATTGGTAATAATTCAAATTATAAAACAAGGCTCAATAGTTTATTTGTTCACCATATTCACATTGTGTTATGGTATAATAGATGTAAACAATATCAATATTTTTCTTCTTCTCCATCACCAATTTTTAGGTTACTTCATCACTAAGAAACTAAGTTAAAAGACTTTTAATTAGTGACACATTTTTCATTTACATTGGTAATAATTAAAATTATATAACAAGGCTCGATTGTATATTTGTTCACCATATTCATATGGTATTCTGGTATAATAGTTGTAAAAAATTTCAATATTTTTCTTCTTCTCCATCACCAAATTTTAGGTTAATTCATCACTAAGAGACTATGTTAAAAGACTATTAAATAATGACACATATTTCATATACATTGGTAATATTTCAAATTAGATAACAAGGCTCGATAGTTTATTTGTTCACCATATTCACATTGTGTTATGGTATAATAGATGTAAAGAACTTCAATATTTTTCTTCTTCTCTATCACAAAAATTTAGGTTACTTCATCACTAAGAAACTTAGTTAAAAGACTATTTATTAATGACATATATTTCATATACATTGGTAATAATTCAAATTATATAATGAGGCTCGATAGTATATTTATTCACCATACTCATATGGTATTATGGTATAATAATTGTAAACAATTTCAATATTTTACTTCTTCTCCATCACAAAATTTTAGGTTACTTCATCACTAAGAAACTAAGTTAAAAGACAATTAATTAATGACATATATTTTATATACATTGGTAATAATTAAAATTATATACCAAGGCTCGATAGTATATTCGTTCACCATATTCACATTGTGTTATGGTATAATAGATGTAAACAACTTCAATATTTTTCTTTTTCTCCATCACCAAATTCTAGGTTACTTCATCACTAAGAAACTAAGTTAAAAGACTATTAAATAATGACACATATTTCATATACATTGGTAATATTTCAAATTATATAAAGAGGCTCGATAGTTTATTTATTCACCGTATTCACATTGTGTTATGGTATAATAGATGTAAACAATTTCAATATTTTTCTTCTTCTCTATCACCAAAATTAAGGTTACTTCATCACTAAGAAACTTATTTAAAAGACTATTAATTAATGACACATATTTCATATACATTGGTAATAATTCAAATTATATAATGAGGCTCAATAGTATATTTATTCACCATACTCATATGGTATTATGGTTTAATTATTGTAAATAATTTCAATATTTTACTTCTTCTCCATCACCAAATTTTAGGTTACTTCGTCACTAAGAAACTAAGTTAAAATACAATTAATTAATGACACGTATTTTATATACATTGGTAATAATTAAAATTATATAACAAGGCTCGATAGTATATTTGTTCACCATATTCACATTGTGTTATGGTATAATAAATGTAAACAATTTCAATATTTTTCTTCTTCTCCATCACCAAATTTCAGGTTACTTCTTCACTAAGAAACTAAGTTAAAAGACTATTAATTAATAACACATATTTCATATGTATTGGTAATAATTCTAATTATATAATGAGGCTCGATAGTATATTTATTCACCATACTCATATGATATTATGGTATAATAGATGTAAATAATTTCAATATTTTTCTTCTTTTTCATCACCAAATTTTAGGTTACTTCTTCACTAAAAAACTAAGTTAAACGACTATTAATTAATGAAACATATTTCATATACATTGGTAATAATTCAAATTATATAACAAGGCTCAATAGTTTATTTGTTCACCATATTCACATTGTGTTATGGTATAATAGATGTAAACAATTTCAATATTTTTCTTCTTCTCCATCACCATATTTTAAGTTACCTCATAACTAAGAAACTAAGTTAAAAGACTTTTAATTAGTGACACATATTTCATATACATTGGTAATAATTAAAATTATATAACAAGGCTCGATAGTATATTTCACTACAAGAAAAATGATAGATTGGGACGGTTATTTTGGCTGATTACGACGGTTAAAACCGTCGCAATTTACAATCTACGACGGTAGAAGTACCGTCGCAGAATCGTGCGTCCCCAGCCTATTTCGCGACGGTTGCAAAAACTGTCACGCACAACAGATGGCGACGGTTATATACCGTCGTGAATTTGACTTTATTTTTTGTTTTTGTTGTTGTTTGCGACGGTTATATACCGTCGTGAATTTGACTTTATTTTTTGTTTTTGTTGTTGTTTGCGACGGTTATATACCGTCGTGAATTTGACTTTATTTTTTGTTTTTGTTGTTGTTTGCGACGGTTATATACCGTCGTGAATTTGACTTTATTTTTTGTTGTTGTTGTTTGCGACGGTTATATACCGTCGTGAATTTGACTTTAACCGTCATAATCTGATTTATAAATTTCAAATAATATTTTTATTTAAATTATTATTTAGTAAAATAATTTTAAATATAATATTATTTTACTATAATATTTTACTATTATATTTAAATTATTATTTACTTTAATATTTTTTTATTTATAGTATTTTTATTTTATTTTCTATCACTTTTCAACATTGTTTTGAAATGAGCAATCCAATTGTTTTGAAATATTTACTAACTCAGTATTATTAATTCAGTTGGGAAACCATTTGTAAAATAATGCAAGGAGACATTGCTTTTGCTATTGAAGCGTGAGATTTCCGTGAGATACCAGTACTTATTATTGGGAGAAAAGATTTATGAATTATTGCACATTGTAATATGCTTATACCACCTTATAACTTTGCTACAAGTTACCTATAACAAGTGAGATTTTCCGATTTTCAGGAACTATAACAAAAAGAGGTTAGCTCCGAAATCTCTTGATCATTTTGCAATCTTTGCAGCCATTTCTCTGACCAACTTAGCAGCTACCATAGCAGTCATTCCATCAACAGTATCGCGTTGTGGGTTGAGTTCAACGACGTCTCCAGCAACAACATCACCTTGAAGATTGTGTAGGATGTTAAGAACATCGCGGAAAGAAAGACCTCCCGGTTCAATATGAGACACTCCCGGAGCAAATGCAGGATCAAGACAATCCACGTCTATCGAGATATACACCCCTTTCACACCTTCCCCTAGTTTCTGCACAAGGAAATCACCAAGGTTTAAAAAGAACATACAAATGCACAAGTTAGTATCAATACATGCACACTCGGCATCAAGGGCACTTGTAGCTTCATCAAGAAGTAATATTTTTGGATCTTTCAAAATTGCTCTTCCAATTGCAACTCTTTGCTTTTGACCTCCCTAGAGTTGAGTTCCATGTTCACCAACCATTGCGTCTAGTCCCTAAGATCATTAACCATGTTTAAACAAAATGATTAAATAAAAAAGAACACGCTCAATATGAAGGGGCAGAATATTTCAAACTGTAAAATAGAATTTACTATGACGTTACATGTACATTCAGGAGGAACATGAATACCTTGTACTAATACAGTGAATTGATCGATGAAGCTCCAGCTTGGAGGAATAGAAGCAAGCAATTAGTTGTTATGCAATGTACTCATACTCCTTCATGTAATATTAACATCAACCATGAAACTCAATCACTGTCATACAGGTTAACATAAACAATAATAATTGAAAGCATGTATTTAAAAAAAATGTGAGCAATAATCACTTACAAAATAAAGAAGAATGCAAACAACCCCGATGAAAATGTAAGCAGCGCAAAATTGAATCTGTAACCTTGATAAAGGCCAAATCTAGCGATTAGAGTTCCTATGTTATAACTGATACAAATTAAACGAAAAGACTCGAATTTCAATAACACTTACTACAAATATTTCACTCACATGTGTAGTAGTGTAAATAAAACAACAAACATTAAAATTGTCATTTGTTAGGTGCCATCATCACAATACCCTATAAGACCAGTCAAGTATTTATGATGAACTATAGCAAAACATTTGGCCTTACAACTACTTTGACGTGTTTATATAAAGAAGTTGCAGAAGAGTTAAGTCACCTATTTATAGTTACCATCAGAACATCACAGATGTGAATCACCGCTATCTGAATTATTTGTCGGAGGTGTCTTTTTTATATATACCACTAGCAATCTAATTGCTGCAAAGTCTATGACATCTTTATACCGTAAAAAAGAAATAAAAAGTCTATAACATCTTACTTTCTTGGACGGTCACGTTCCACCCAATGCACAATCCCAGCATCTTCTTTGTTTACGTCGTGGTCAAGAAACTCAACATTGAAATGCTTACTGAATTCAACAATCAAGTGCTTTTCCTGCTTTCGGTACCCATCAATTTTATCTGCCAGCATAACCGCGTGTACCTCCCACGGAAGTCTGCAAGGAAACAACAAATCTGATTACTGAGATTTAATGTAGCCTTTTCTGTTATGGTTCAAAACGCAACATGAACAGTTTCGGGAAAATGATTCAAAAATACTTTTTAAGTAAATTAGCAGTATACAAACTGATCCGCACCCAAAGAAAATGGCTGCAAGTCCTATACCAATAGCTGTTGTGCCAGTACCAGCATCAACGACAAATTTTGTGGCTCTTTGTTTCCCAAGTAAATGATTTTGTGATAAGTATTGCACTAACCGAATAATACCTATACAAAGAAACAACATTTTCATTTAAGTTCTTTCCGCAACAGTCCATAAAGTTAACGGCTATGCATTGTTAAGAGAAAATGATCCCAAAGATATGCATTGTTGTTTTTCAAACTTCAACTTCCCATTACCTAGTAGAGCAACAGAATCACCAGCCCCTTCGTTGACAACTAAAATCTTTTGAAGATGGTTTCTCTCACTTCTACTTGCGTCCATTTTCGTAAAATTTTGAGAAGTAGACAATTCGCCTGTTGAAGAAGCTTGAATGATATCATTGAACCATAGGAAAGCACCACTGTTTCCGGCCACTGACCTAGCATAGTTCTTTAGCATTTCTTCCCTGTTGGCGTACATAGTTCTCGGAACATATGTGACATTTCCATATATTGTAGACATCAAGTTATAGCCAGTCAAGATTTCAGGCTGCTCTCCTCGTAGAAGCAGATGTGACGTAATTCCTCTCTCAGCACACAGAACAGCTGCAAAATAAGCAAATCATGATATGGGTAGCATTAATTGCTAAGAACTAAGCACAATATCCACCAAAAGTACACTTCCCTCCTAAAAAACATAATGCTCAGCATAAACCAGAAAGTTACCTACCAATAGCAGCTGTGTGAGCACTCTGACAACCTCCACGGGTAACCTAGAAAATGTTGTTGAATGTTATTTGATCTTGAAAGGAACCCTGATTTTAGTGATAAGTGATAACCCTTTTGATTTAATGAATTAAAAAATCTATAGTTTCAATGCTTGGCGAAGTTTCCACCTTGAGAGTGCGAACAGATAAGCCACTCGTTTTGTTCTTCATGTTACAAACTTTCTGAAAGGTATCGATTTGGCAGGGGAAATAGGGCATGAAAAGTTATTTTTCAGTTCTTTTGGCAGGGGATTGATTATTCTCTGAGGATCGAGCTCTATGGGTAGTTGGGGAGATTGTTTCCTACTGCTGCTATCACATTTCATCAATTATAACAATGCTTTCTCTTATTCTGCATTGGCATTATTTACTGTTTAATTCCCTAGAAATCTGGTTTGCATCACAATAGCACGTCATTTTACATGAGTGTGATGTCTGTTCCATCAGTCCAGGGTAGCAGAAGAGCTTCCAAAAGGAATTTGATCTATATAATAGAGATTTACATACATTTTAGACACCACATCTGCCATAAGCAAAAAAGAAATAGTGGTTTACATCTCTTGATGTAGTGCTGCTTGTGCAGTCTAGAGTAACCAAACTAATCAAAAAAATGCAGCAACATGGGGAATGAAAGAACCAGGATAGAAGAATTTAAATTAAATGTCAAAGCTTCCAACTAAAAGTGCAGAGTGTAAACATTTATCCCAAAAACAAAAGGTATGGTGCAAACATGAAAGGGATGTCGTATCGCTGGGCAATACAAGGTAGAAACAGTATGTCCTCTAAGCATAAGCTATGTAGAAAATCATGATATAAATGCATTGAATCGAACAAAAAGTAAAAGAATCGTTACCACGGGTCCATGAAGAGGATCAGAAGCGATGAATTCCTCAACATCAGAGTCAGACCAGGAAGTGAGGGGTTTATCACGCTTGATGAAGTTGGAATAATTGCTCATAAACGAAAACCTCTCGCCCCAAAACTCTTTGTAGCCTTCCCAGAAAGACTGAGGTGATGAATCTTGCGTGTTACCTGCCATCGCCACCGTTTTCCCCCTTCAATTGTTTCACTCTGCAGCCACAAATCAAGAAAAATCGATCAATTAAACAAAATCGATGGATTTCCCCATAAAAAATCATTCATGCAAAATCTGAATAAATTGTTCATTTCAAATTAAATGGATGAGATTGATGGATAATAGAAATTGGAGTCTGAAACAAACCAGTGAGAAGAGTAAGCTGACGAGCACGGTACTTTTCTGCTGTTTAGGTTTGCCAAATGAATGTGCTTTTTGTTTCAGATCTTCGCTCTAGAATTCACTCTATCGAACATCCATTGAAATAATTTAATAAATATGGATTATTATCGTTTTTGTGAATATTTTTTTAAATAATAAGGTATCGAAAAATATTTGGTATGAAAGGAGAGCAAATTACTAAGTAAAATTTGGATAAGGGTTAATTTGGGTGCGACGGTTGTTTTACCGTCGTGAAATGAATTTTAGGACGGATAATTTTACCGTCGTGAAAGGTTTAAGGGTGCGACGGGTGCTTTACCGTCGTGATATGCCTTTTAGGACGGTTAATTTTACCGTCGTGACTAGTTGTTGGTGAAAAATCAATGTTAAAAGTGTTAAATGGGGGCCGACGGTTGTTTTACCGTCGTAATAATAATATTATGATGGTTAAATATACCGTCGCAAAATAAATATTAGGGACGGTTGGTGTCAACTGTCGTAAACACTGTCGCTATATGTCAATTACGACAGTTATCACATAACTGTCGCAATTTTTGTGTCGTTAAACACTAATTTTCTTGTAGTGTTTGTTCACCATATTCATACGATATTCTGGTATAATAGTTGTAAACAATTTCAATATTTTTCTTCTTCTTCATCACCAAATTTTAGGTTACTTCATCACTAAGAAACTAAGTTAAATGACTATTAAATAATGACACATATTTCATATACATTGGTAATAATTCAAATTATATAACAATGCTCGATAGTTTATTTGTTCACCATATTCACATTGTGTTATGGTATAATAGATGTAAACAATTTCAATATTTTTCTTCTTCTCCATACCAAATTTTAGGTTACTTCATCACTAAGAAACTAAGTTAAAAGACTTTTAATTAGTGACACATGTTTCATATACATTGGTAATAATTAAAATTATATAACAAGGCTCGATTGTATATTTGTTTACCATATTCATATGGTATTCTGGTATAATAGTTGTAAACAATTTCAATATTTTTCTTCTTCTCCATCACCAAATTTTAGGTTACTTCATCACTAAGAAACTATGTTAAAAGACTATTAAATAATGACACATATTTCATATACATTGGTAATAATTCAAATTATATAATGAGGTTCGATAGTATATTTATTCACCATATTCACATTGTGTTATGGTATAATAGATGTAAAGAATTTCAATATTTTTCTTCTTCTCTATCACAAAAATTTAGGTTACTTCATCACTAAGAAACTTAGTTAAAAGACTATTAATTAATGACATATATTTCATATACATTGATAATAATTCAAATTATATAATAAGGCTCGATAGTATATTTATTCACCATACTCATATGGTATTATGATATAATAATTGTAAACAATTTCAATATTTTACTTCTTCTCTATCACCAAATTTTAGGTTACTTCATCACTAAGAAACTAAGTTAAAATACAATTATTTAATGACACGTATTTTATATACATTGATAATAGTTAAAATTATATAACAAGGCTCGATAGTATATTCGTTCACCATATTCACATTGTTTTATGGTATAATAGATGTAAACAATTTCAATATTTTTCTTCTTCTCCATCACCAAATTTCAGGTTACTTCTTCACTAAGACACTAAGTTAAAAGACTATTAATTAATAACACATATTTCATATGTATTGGTAATAATTCTAATTATATAATGAGGCTCGATAGTATATTTATTCACCATACTCATATGATATTATGGTATAATAGATGTAAATAATTACAATATTTTTCTTCTTTTTCATCACCAAATTTTAGGTTACTTCTTCACTTAAAAACAAAGTTAAACGACTATTAATTAATGAACCATATTTCATATACATTGGTAATAATTCAAATTATATAACGAGGCTCAATAGTTTATTTGTTCACCGTATTCACATTGTGTTATGGTATAATAGATGTAAACAATTTCAATATTTTTCTTCTTCTCCATCACCAATTTTTAGGTTACTTAATCACTAAGAAACTAAGTTAAAAGACTTTTAACTAGTGACACATGTTTCATTTACATTGGTAATAATTAAAATTATATAACAAGGCTCGATTGTATATTTGTTCACCATATTCATATGGTATTCTGGTATAATAGTTGTAAAAAATTTCAATATTTTTCTTCTTCTCCATCACCAAATTTTAGCTTAATTCATCACTAAGAGACTAAGTTAAAAGACTATTAAATAATGACACATATTTCATATACATTGGTAATAATTCAAATTAGATAACAAGGCTCGATAGTTTATTTGTTCACCATATTCACATTGTGTTATGGTATAATAGATGTAAAGAACTTCAATATTTTTCTTCTTCTCTATCACAAAAATTTAGGTTACTTCATCACTAAGAAACTTAGTTAAAAGACTAATAATTAATGATACATATTTCATATACATTGGTAATAATTCAAATTATATAATGAGGCTCGATAGTATATTTATTCACCATACTCATATGGTATTATGGTATAATAATTGTAAACAATTTCAATATTTTACTTCTTCTACATCACCAAATTTTAGGTTACTTCATCACTAAAAAACTAAGTTAAAATACAATTAATTAATGACACGTATTTTATATACATTGGTAATAGTTAAAATTATATAACAAGGCTCGATAGTATATTTGTTCACCATATTCACATTGTTTTATGGTATAATATATGTAAACAATTTCAATATTTTTCTTCTTCTCCATCACCAAATTTCAGGTTACTTCTTCACTAAGACACTAAGTTAAAAGACTATTAATTAATAACACATATTTCATATGTATTGGTAATAATTCTAATTATATAATGAGGCTCGATAATATATTTATTCACCATACTCATATGATATTATGGTATAATAGATGTAAATAATTACAATATTTTTCTTCTTCTCCATCACCAAATTTTAGGTTACTTCTTCACTAAAAAACTAAGTTAAAAGACTATTAATTAATGAACCATATTTCATATACATTGGTAATAATTCAAATTATAAAACAAGGCTCAATAGTTTATTTGTTCACCATATTCACATTGTGTTATGGTATAATAGATGTAAACAATATCAATATTTTTCTTCTTCTCCATCACCAATTTTTAGGTTACTTCATCACTAAGAAACTAAGTTAAAAGACTTTTAATTAGTGACACATTTTTCATTTACATTGGTAATAATTAAAATTATATAACAAGGCTCGGTTGTATATTTGTTCACCATATTCATATGGTATTCTGGTATAATAGTTGTAAAAAATTTCAATATTTTTCTTCTTCTCCATCACCAAATTTTAGGTTAATTCATCACTAAGAGACTATGTTAAAAGACTATTAAATAATGACACATATTTCATATACATTGGTAATATTTCAAATTAGATAACAAGGCTCGATAGTTTATTTGTTCACCATATTCACATTGTGTTATGGTATAATAGATGTAAAGAACTTCAATATTTTTCTTCTTCTCTATCACAAAAATTTAGGTTACTTCATCACTAAGAAACTTAGTTAAAAGACTATTTATTAATGACATATATTTCATATACATTGGTAATAATTCAAATTATATAATGAGGCTAGATAGTATATTTATTCACCATACTCATATGGTATTATGGTATAATAATTGTAAAGAATTTCAATATTTTACTTCTTCTCCGTCACAAAATTTTAGGTTACTTCATCACTAAGAAACTAAGTTAAAAGACAATTAATTAATGACATATATTTTATATACATTGGTAATAATTAAAATTATATACCAAGGCTCGATAGTATATTCGTTCACCATATTCACATTGTGTTATGGTATAATAGATGTAAACAACTTCAATATTTTTCTTTTTCTCCATCACCAAATTCTAGGTTACTTCATCCCTAAGAAACTAAGTTAAAAGACTATTAAATAATGACACATATTTCATATACATTGGTAATATTTCAAATTATATAAAGAGGCTCGATAGTTTATTTATTCACCGTATTCACATTGTGTTATGGTATAATAGATGTAAACAATTTCAATATTTTTCTTCTTCTCTATCACCAAAATTAAGGTTACTTCATCACTAAGAAACTTATTTAAAAGAATATTAATTAATGACACATATTTCATATACATTGGTAATAATTCAAATTATATAATGAGGCTCGATAGTATATTTATTCACCATACTCATATGGTATTATGGTTTAATTATTGTAAATAATTTCAATATTTTACTTCTTCTCCATCACCAAATTTTAGGTTACTTCGTCACTAAGAAACTAAGTTAAAATACAATTAATTAATGACACGTATTTTATATACATTGGTTATAATTAAAATTATATAACAAGGCTCGATAGTATATTCGTTCACCATATTCACATTGTGTTATGGTATAATAGATGTAAACAATTTCAATATTTTTCTTCTTCTCCATCACCAAATTTCAGGTTACTTCTTCACTAAGAAACTAAGTTAAAAGACTATTAATTAATAACACATATTTCATATGTATTGGTAATAATTCTAATTATATAATGAGGCTCGATAGTATATTTATTCACCATACTCATATGATATTATGGTATAATAGATGTAAATAATTTCAATATTTTTCTTCTTTTTCATCACCAAATTTTAGGTTACTTCTTCACTAAAAAACTAAGTTAAACGACTATTAATTAATGAAACATATTTCATATACATTGGTAATAATTCAAATTATATAACAAGGCTCAATAGTTTATTTGTTCACCATATTCACATTGTGTTATGGTATAATAGATGTAAACAATTTCAATATTTTTCTTCTTCTCCATCACCATATTTTAAGTTACCTCATAACTAAGAAACTAAGTTAAAAGACTTTTAATTAGTGACACATATTTCATATACATTGGTAATAATTAAAATTATATAACAAGGCTCGATAGTATATTTGTTCACCATATTCATACGGTATTCTAGTATAATAGTTGTAAACAATTTCAATATTTTTCTTCTTCTTCATCACCAAATTTTAGATTACTTCATCTCTAAGAAACTAAGTTAAATGACTATTAAATAATGACACATATTTCATATACATTGGTAATAATTCAAATTATATAACGATGCTCGATAGTTTATTTGTTCACCATATTCACATTGTGTTATGGTATAATAGATGTAAACAATTTCAATATTTTTCTTCTTCTCCATACAAAATTTTAGGTTACTTCATCACTAAGAAACTAAGTTAAAAGACTTTTAATTAGTGACACATGTTTCATATACATTGGTAATAATTAAAATTATATAACAAGGCTCGATTGTATATTTGTTTACCATATTCATATGGTATTCTGGTATAATAGTTGTAAACATTTTCAATATTTTTCTTCTTCTCCATCACCAAATTTTAGGTTACTTCATCACTAAGAAACTATGTTAAAAGACTATTAAATAATGACACATATTTCATATACATTGGTAATAATTCAAATTATATAATGAGGTTCGATAGTATATTTATTCACCATATTCACATTGTGTTATGGTATAATAGATGTAAAGAATTTCAATATTTTTCTTCTTCTCTATCACAAAAATTTAAGTTACTTCATCACTAAGAAACTTAGTTAAAAGACTATTAATTAATGACATATATTTCATATACATTGATAATAATTCAAATTATATAATGAGGCTCGATAGTATATTTATTCACCATACTCATATGGTATTATGGTATAATAATTGTAAACAATTTCAATATTTTACTTCTTCTCCATCACCAAATTTTAGGTTACTTCATCACTAAGAAACTAAGTTAAAATACAATTAATTAATGACACGTATTTTATATACATTGGTAATAGTTAAAATTATATAACAAGGCTCGATAGTATATTCGTTCACCATATTCACATTGTGTTATGGTATAATAAATGTAAACAATTTCAATATTTTTCTTCTTCTCCATTACCAAATTTCAGGTTACTTCTTCACTAAGACACTAAGTTAAAAGACTATTAATTAATAACACATATTTCATATGTATTGGTAATAATTCTAATTATATAATGAGACTCGATAGTATATTTATTCACCATACTCATATGATATTATGGTATAATAGATGTAAATAATTACAATATTTTTCTTCTTCTTCATCACCAAATTTTAGGTTACTTCTTCACTAAAAAACTAAGTTAAACGACTATTAATTAATGAAACATATTTCATATACATTGGTAATAATTCAAATTATATAACAAGGCTCAAGAGTTTATTTGTTCACCATATTCACATTGTGTTATGGTATAATAGATGTAAACAATTTCAATATTTTTCTTCTTCTCCATCACCAAATTTTAGGTTACCTCATCACTAAGAAACTAAGTTAAAAGAATTTTAATTAGTGACACATATTTCATATACATTGGTAATAATTAAAATTATATAACAAGGCTCGATAGTATATTTGTTCACCATATTCATATGGTATTCTGGTATAATAGATGTAAACAATTTCAATATTTTTCTTCTTATTCATCACCAAATTTTAGGTTACTTCATCACTAAAAAACTAAGTTAAAAGACTATTAAATAATGACACATATTTCATATACATTGGTAATAATTCAAATTATATAACAAGGTGTTGGCTCCTAAACTCGACACCCTTGTTTTATTAATATAAACCATTAATCATGAGGGACGGTTTCGACCAGCTGATTCTGTCGAAATGCTCATCAGAAGATGGCAAGGTACTTGGAGAATTTCTTCTAAGTAGGAATCTGGTTGCCTTCGACGTCGAAGGTGCTTCTCGACAAAGGTATTCGACGCTCAGAGTGGAACGGTTTGAGATTCAAATGTTTGGAGGGAAAACGGTTCCCAGCGGTTACCAAGTGCAACGTGTCAAGATCAGGAGTGTCAAATGCTGTGAGCATGCCAAGTGGAGTCATCTCAAAGCAACGTAACTGCCCGAAGGTTACTTGAGATGTGTGTAGTATAAATATTAGTTGTTCACGTAGTTTTTCGCGTGTGTTCACAATCATATACAAGTCACTCATTTAGATTCAAGTACCCAGTGTAAGCGAAAGAATTGTTGAGAATGTATGTGTGAAACACCATTTTAATTAATCAAAGTCATTTATTTTCCAGAACTTTATTGTCTTTCATTTACTTTTCCCAGTCGAAGCCTTTACTTAACGCTTTCTTTTATTCTACCAAGTTTTTCCTTCATGCAATTTAAATAAAGTGTCTTTATTTTCTTGTCATTTAACCATCATTAAACTTAGTCAAAACCCCAAAAATCAACCATGTATTAGGATCAATCTGATCGATCCTGCGAGTCACCAAATAAGTAACCTTTTGGAGGATCAGCGATTGTTTACCAATTTCCACGGTAAACAAATTGGCACACCCGGTGGGACCTTGTGTTGATTTTGAAGGTTAACCGTATTTGTACAGAATATCATCTTTTTCGAGAAGTATTGCATGTTATTGAGAAGTGGTAGAATATACACTAACGATACCAATACTGCCAGAAGAAGAGAAGCGATGGCGAATCCGCCAAACAATAACGAAATCCCACAAACAAATGTGGGAACAACGGTTATCCCAACCGTAAGTGAAGCGATAACCGCTGGTTCAACACCAGCAGTAACGGTCACACAAACGGGGCCATTACCTCCGTTCACTGGCCCTAGAGTGCCTTTGGGAACTCCCCCACCAAGGGGAAATCCAGGAACAAGGCCTTATGTTCCCCCAGGATTTATGACAGGCGGCCCAAATCGAGAACCACTCTATGGCATGCCAACTTCTGAATTGGCTAACCTGACGAACGCTGCGTCCACTTTTTTAGACCCTTTAGTGAGTGCCTCTTCGCCACTCCAAGGTTCTGGAGTTGGTATGGCGAACAGAAATATGACCTAACTCTTAGGAGGAACGTCCCAAGTAGCGCATGGCCTTACAAATGCCTCGACAGCAGTCTTGAGGCAACAAATGGACGAAAGCAACCACAATATGGTTCAAATGTTGGCAGAAACTTTAAGTACAGTGTTGAATCCTCTAATACAAAACACCACCCAGTCGAATCAGCAGATGACAGCGCAAATGACGCGTCTGGCTGATTTCTTTGGGGTACCCCAACCTATTCGACAGCCCCAAAGGGCGCAAATAAGGGGAAACCAAGGTATACTTCTAGAGGAAGAAACCACTATTAACCAAGTCCAGCAGCCTGTCGAAGAAAACCTTAGGGCACGATTGGAGCAGCCTGTCGAAGAACCTAGGGTCATAGCCCCGGAGGTAAGGATAGTCAACAGAAACCAAAATGCTGACGAAGTAGTTCAGCCCATCCAATACCAGAACATGGGTTTGGAAAATAACCTGGCAGCCATGATCGAAAGAATCATGACGCAAAACGGGATGAATATGGGCTTTCGTAGGCCTAACTTCACATCCCCACTGTCAGAATATGTGTTACAAACAGACTTGCCTCCTAGATGTAAAGTCCCTAAGTTCACTAAATTTACAGGGGACACGACAGAATCTACTGTCGAACATGTGGCGAGATACTTGATCGAAGCAGGAGATATTTCAAACAACGAAAAACTGAGGATCAAGTATTTCCCAAGTTCTTTAACAAAGAACGCGTTTACTTGGTTCACAACTCTCCCCCCCAATTCGATCCATCATTGGACCCAGTTGGAGAGATTGTTTCATGAGCAATTCTACATGGGACAAACTAAGATAAGCCTGAAAGAATTGGCCAGTGTAAAGAGACGTTTCACTGAACCTATAGACGAATATCTAAATAGGTTTAGATTGCTCAAAGCAAGATGCTTTACGCAAGTCCCAGAACATGAGTTAGTCGAAATAGCCGCAGGGGGTTCAGATTATTCCATTAGGAAGAAATTAGACACTCAATACCTGAGAGACATGGCCCAATTGGCCGATAGAGTTCGACAGGTAGAACGCCTTAAGGCTGAAAAAGCCAAGGCGACAAAAACTCATAAAAGAGAGAGGATAGCGTATGTCGAAATGGATGATGAAGATCCAGAAACCTTCAACGAAACTATAACCGTCGAAGAAAGCGAGGTCGATTTAGCGGAACTGAAACAAGGGCCACCATACTCTTGCAAACTATTAGTCCCCTTAAGTGGAAAAAATCCCACTGGTCCGGAAAGGGCCAACGATAGGTTCCCCAAAAAGACTTACAATTTTGATATTACAAAATGTAATGAAATCTTTGACTTACTTGTAAAAGATGGCCAAATGATAGTACCCCCAGGGGTAAAAGTGCCTCCTCTTGATCAAAGAAAGAAAAGAGGCTTTTGTAAATATCATAATTTTCTGGGCCATAAAACATCTCAATGTTTTCTTTTCAGGAATCTCGTGCAAGACGCTATCGAAGAATGGAGGTTGAAATTTGCTGACAAGATCCCCATGACTGTGGACTCTAACCCTTTGCAGGCTGAAGCCCATTATGCTGAACCTTCAGAGGTGAACGTGATCGAGGCATCCAGAAGCCAGGCGAAGAGACCAGGAATAACTATGGTCGAAGTCACCAAGGATCATGTCAACATGCCAATCTTTGGCAGTTTTTCTGGGAATCTATCCAGAAAGACAATTGAAGCGGTCCAAAAGGCGGTCGAAAGCCCAAAGCTGGAGACAGTTGGAGCCCAAAAATCTGGAACAAAACCCAGTTCTTACTTGGCTGCAGTTCAAGGCCAGACAGAGGACTTGGAGATTCAGATGAAGCAGTTGACTCTTGCCACCAAAGACACCATGAATGTCAACATGGTCGAAGTCTCTGAACCAAAAGCATCAGAGGAGGCCATTAGGCAAGAACAAGCCAACAAAACTGCTTTCCCTCGGGAAAATGAAAATCTGGCAGATTTCCTGCAAAGATGCCAGAAGAAGAAGTCAGAAGTGATGTTGTGTCCTCGATGCAGCTCAATTTTCGACAAAAAAGCTGCTGAACATATCCAAGGTGTAAGAGCAGCAAACAGAAAAAGGGAAAGTGTTGATACTCGACATGACCCCAGAAGAACCTACCAAAGGGGTTCAAATCAAGAAAAGAGGCCACTGACTTTTAGGCCTCCAACCAATGTGCCAGTTGATACATGGTACAAAACATCTGGTCGAAAGAGGCCAAGCGAGGAAAGATGGCACTCCTTCGAAGTGCCAAGAGGTTCATCTTTTACACATAAGAAAGAACCTCAGGTTGCTACCCCTAAAGTGACCCAGGTGTCAAGCAACTACAAGGGAAAGAATCCCATGTCTCGATCTTAATGGAGAAGATACCAGAGGCGGCGAAAGGCTGAGAGGGAAGCTGCTAATGAACCAAAGCCAGAATCAAGTTCAAATGTCCCTCAGAGAAAGCAGAGGAAGCCTCTGGAAAGACAACCAGTGACCAATAGGCTAATCTGGCCTAACCAGGGTGAAGTTGATAACGAAGATGGCTCTGAGTCTGATGACACCCTAGATATCATGGTGAACATAGTCTCAGTTTTGCCAAGAGAGTTCAACCGCCAGGTGGAGGTCGAAACAAGCGATTGGGAAGTTGAACAAGAAATGGCCAAGCATAGGCCAGTGTGCTATTTCATCATGGATAATGGCGCTACTGAAGAGCAGAATGGGTTCTTCGAACCTCCTACAGAGGCGATGAAAAATCACCTTAAGCCTTTATTTATAAGGGCTAAACTCGAAGAAACCACAGTAAATAAGATCTTGGTAGACTGTGGGGCAACCATCAACATCATCCCTCACTTTATGCTGAGAAAAATAGGCAAGAGTGATGAAAACATCAAGCCTCACAACACGGTCCTGTCGAATTATGAAGGCGGAATTGGGACCACTATGGGTGTGATCCTACTGGACATCAAGGTGGGATCCATCCTTCGACCAACTATGTTTATGGTCATATCGGCCAAACCAAATTATAATCTTTTGTTGGGCCGAGAATGGATACATGGTGTTGGAGTTGTACCATCATCGATGCACCAAAGGTTGATACTATGGCGTCCTGATGGGATGGTCGAAAACATAGAAGCGGATCAAAGCTATTACTTGGGCGAAGTAAATCACCTAGGGCTGGCAGACTTCGACAAAAACTTGGCTCACATTGGGCCATGCCCAACACCTGACTTCGACTTGGCGCCAGCGCCAAATACTTTTTGTTCCTTATACCTGCACCCTGAGCATGGATTTCAATGGGACAGAGAAGACTTGTCCCATATTGATTTTAGTGGGCTAACTGATATCCAGCCAACTGGTTGGGGAAGTGAATTCAGTGACAATGACTGAGTCACAATCACTACAGCGAATTTCGGCTTACGTAGCCGAAACAAGGATGATAACGGATCTCGAAG
This sequence comes from Vicia faba, assembly GCA_948472305.1. Classification (NCBI taxonomy): domain Eukaryota; kingdom Viridiplantae; phylum Streptophyta; class Magnoliopsida; order Fabales; family Fabaceae; genus Vicia; species Vicia faba. The sequence goes on along the minus strand of OX451738.1, from coordinate 271,925,561 downwards.
CCGAAGTAAAATATATGGCCACATAGGCCAATGATCAAGAGTTACCTTCTACAGGTCCTGGAAAGGATTTCGATCCAGAGCCTCCTGATATCATGCCAGAAGGAATGCAGGAACAAAGGCTCGACGCTATCTACGACGATGAGCCTTTGGGATTCGAAAAGGACCCCTTAGCGAACAACATCAAAATGTTAGCGCAGGATCCTTTAGAAGAAATCAACTTGGGCGAAGGGTTAGAGAAAAAGCCAACTTACATTAGCGCAAAAATAGACCCAGAACTCAGGTTGGAAGTAATCCATTTGTTAAAGAAGTTCAAGGACTGTTTTGCATGGGATTACGACGAGATGCCTGGTCTCGACAGAGGATTGGTGGAACTTCAGTTGCCAATCAAACCTGGGAAGAAGCCAGTCAAGCAAAGTCCAAGATGCTTCACTCCAGAGATACTGTCGAAGATCAAAACGGAAGTCGAAAGACTGCTGAAGTGCAAATTCATACGAGCTACGAGGTATGTCGAATGGATTGCAAACATTGTGCAAGTGATTAAGAAAAATGGTACATTGAGGGTGTGCATAGATTTCAGAGATTTGAATGCTGCTACACCCAAAGATGAATATCATATGCCTGTGGCGGAAATGCTAGTCGATTCTGCCGCTGGCTATGAGTACCTGAGTATGCTCGATGGTTATTCAGGATATAATCAAATATTCATTACTGAAGAAGATGTGTCGAAAACAGCTTTTCGATGCCCCGGGGCTTTAGGCACTTACGAATGGGTAGTGATGCCTTTTGGCCTAAAGAACGCTGGGGCAACATATCAGCGAGCAATGAACTCTATCTTCCATGATTTTATTAACACTTTTATGCAAGTATATATTGATGACATTGTTGTACAATCTGTTTCCAGGAAGAACCATATAGACCACCTTCGACAATCATTCGAAAGAATGAGAGAACATGGTCTAAAAATGAACCCTTTGAAGTGTGCATTCTGTGTAAAAGCTGGAGATTTCTTGGGCTTCGTCGTCCACAAGAAAGGAATCGAAATCAACCAGAACAAGACGAAGGCAATTCTGGAAGCGAAAGCGCCAGCGAACAAAAAGGAACTGCAATCTCTGCTAGGCAAGATAAATTTCTTGAGGAGATTCATATCTAACCTAAGTGGAAAAGCTCAAGCCTTCTCACCCTTACTTCGATTGAATAAGGAAAGATTCGAATTGGGGCAAGAGCAACAAGAAGCCTTCGACAAAATCAAAGGGTATCTCACAAAGCCACCTATTTTGGTGCCTCCTTACAGCAACAAGAGTATGAGATTGTACATAGCTGCATCTGACAAAACTTTGGGAAGCATGTTAGCCCAAGAGGATGAAAGTGGAGTCGAAAGACCCATTTACTACCTTAGTAGAGTTTTGAACGATGCAGAAACTAGATATAGCAAAGTTGAAAAATTATGTCTATGTCTTTATTTCTCTTGTACAAAGCTCAAACAATATATAAAACCAGTTGATGTGTATGTTTCGTCTCATTTTGATGTTTTCAAGTACATGTTGTCGAAACCCATCCTACACAGTCGAATTGGCAAGTGGGCGCTAGCATTAACTGAATACTCCTTGACCTTTATGCCTCTTAAGGCAGTGAAAGGACAAGTGGTGGCAGACTTTATAGTCGACCACTCAATTCAGGTTGAGAGTATAAATTATGTGGAGATAGAGCCTTGGAAATTCTACTTCGATGGTTCAAGCCATAAAGATGGAACAGGAGTAGGGGTCTTGATTATTTCTCCAGAAAAAATTCCAACAACATTCAAGTACAAGATATCAGGTACTTGTTCGAACAATGAGGCTGAGTACGAAGCTCTAATTACTGGCCTTGAGATATTGTTGGAATTGGGGGCAACTCGAGTCGAAATAATGGGAGACTCAGAGTTAGTCATTAAGCAAGTCACAAAAGAATATAAGTGCATAAGAGAAAATCTTATTATGTACTTTGTGATAGCAAATCGTTTATTGAAAAAATTCGAAATGGTCAACATTCGACACATACCCAGATTGGAAAATCAAATAGCCAACGATTTGGCACAGATTGCATCTGGGTAAAAAATTTCAAAAACGAGATTACAAAGAGCAATCGAAGTTCGAGAAAAAATAAAAGCAACTAGTCTGTCACCAACAGATTTGAAATCAACAAGACTAGGGTATGCTGATCAAAGGAACTTTGAAATTTCATTCATAGACAATTTGTCAGAGCAAGATTGGAGGAAACCCATTGTAGATTATCTACAAAATCCAGCAGCTTCGACAGAACGGAAAATAAAATATAGGGCGTTGAGTTACGTACTCATGGGTAATGAGTTATTTAAAAAGACGCCTGAAGGGGTATTGCTAAAGTGCTTAAGTGAAACTGAAGCATACATAGCCCTTTCGACTACGCACGCTGGAGCGTGTGGGGCTCACCAAGTGGGCCATAAGATGAAATGGTTGTTGTTTCGACAAGGACTATACTGGCCCACCATCTTGAAAGATTGTGTCGAGTTCGCGAAGGGGTGTCAGGAATGTCAAGCCCATACAGGCATCCAACATGTACCAGCAAGCGAACTTCACTCAATAGTGAAACCATGGCCCTTTAGAGGATGGGCGTTGGACCTTATTAGAGAGATTCGACCAACATCATCAAAGAGCCAGAAGTATATATTGGTAGGCATTGATTATTTAACTAAGTGGATCGAAGCTATTCCTTTAGTCAATGTAGACCAAGAAAATGTCATTGAATTTATTCAAAAGAACATTATCTTTAGATTTGGAATCCCTGAAACTATAACGACTGATCAAGGATCAG